>JAKUCM010003679.1:0-17664 GCA_023374145.1 Lepidium sativum
CGCTTCTCAAATATCCGTTATTGATTTATTTGACTATCCAGAGAAAGTGTTTCACTGTTTCAGTTTCGATGGAATTTTTAGTTTCCGTATTTGAATAAATGTAATTACGTAATACTCTTTCTTGTTCCATTTGAGAATTTTGGATTTAATTTATATAGCTATATAAATATTATTTCCAATATGTATATTTATTAACATCGAAATATACTTTCAAATATATATTGTGGTAGTACTTGGTATATATGTTATTATGTGTTTTTTAAACTAAGAGGTTATTTTTTAGAATGTCAAGATATTACTAGTAAATGAATGTTTATACAAGTCAAAAGAATTGTTACGTTTTTCTTATAAAAAAGGTTTAAGAAAATATTTAAAACTATAATTCCTTTATTTTTATTTTTCACTTTTTTAAAATTATGATTAACCATATGTTTATTTTGCATCCGGTATTTGTGTGTGTGGATCGCCCAATGATTATGTAATGTAAGAAAAAAGTGATTGACACGTTACTAATGTGTTCACTTTGGTCGGATATTTTGTCTATACTATTTGAAAATATGTATTCTATTTACATAAAAATAGATAAATATCTGTAAATATGTATTCTATTTCTCACAAACCAAGTTTATTTAAATAAGACGCATGTGTGTTAAACTTTAAAGTATCCCCACATTATAGAAATAATTTAGTGATGGAGAATGATTAAAGACCTAAACTCAAATTTTCCACTATATAAACTCAATAGCATATCAATGAATTTACTCACTCACTCATCAAAACATCCAAAATGGCATCATACAAGCTCTTTCTCACAGTTCTCTTGGTTACTCTCTCTTCCTCTATTATGATCAACACTTGTTCAGCCTCACGTCACCTTCTTCAGCTAGGACCTCTTCCAAAACTTCCTCTACATCCAAAATTAACTCCAAATCCGGATGATGCAGCTCAATTGCCAATAAATCTTCCAAATCTTCCCAAACTTCCAAACCTTCCAAATCCGAATGATGTAGCTCCATTGCCAACCAACCTTCCAAAGCTTCCAAACCCGAAAGGTGTAGCTCCATTGCCAACAAACCTTCCAAAAGTTCCGAATCCGAATGATGTAGCTCCATTACCAACAGATCTTCCAAAACTTCCATTGCCTCTAGTGCCTACAATTCCTACATTGCCTCCATTGCCACCATTGTCTTCGGTTCTAAAGAAGAAGCAACCTTGATTTCCAACAACACTACTTTCTCTTCCTATCAATCTCTTTTACAACTACATTGAGTCATTGAATAATCACTTAATGTGTTCTATGTATCTCTTATTGTAATGAGTTGTTTCAGTTGTGTTTTATCCTGCATGATTTGTACTTTTAGTGCCCTATTTCTTTTCATCAATAAGTTTTTATGTATTTTAAATTTTTTGTAATAGTTGAAGTGCTATTCTTGTTCTTTACTTATAATAATATATCATTTTTTGTGTTAGTTGTTAAATATTTTTGTTTATAAGTTAATGTAAGTATAGATGTATTCATTAAGTATGCAGTAAAATATTTTTAGTTTTACTTTTACTCAAACATTTCTACTTTGATAGAAACAAATCTGATTCATAGTCAAACTCTCCCGGAACCATACCAAACGCAACTCGAACTCGGGTGGAGAAATCAATATAAATGAAACTTTTTCCGTATCTAGTTTGTTAATGTAGTAAATTCAGTACATCTTTCTGACTGACTTTTATCAAATAATTAGATTGACAAAACTTGATCCATAATCCATATTCTAAATTTTTTTACCCAAAATAACTCTCTCTAATTCTCTATTCATGGGTCTTGGTTTAATAATTTAGATTTTCTGGTTTAATATTTTATCACAACCTCATAACACAATCGATTTTTTCAAAGATATTCTCACTTAATGTGTTTTATGTATCTCTTATTGTAATGAGTTGTTATTATCAAAGATATTCTCACTTTCATGGACACAATTATCATAATTATTAGCAAAATTCTTCTTTGAAAAACTGAGTCCTTTCCTCATGCTCGAATGCATAATGGGTACAATATGCATGACCATCGATTGCTAACATGGTGATGTGGGTCGGACAAGTACACTTTAATGTTTCACGTTTAGGTAATTCGATAATATCTGGGCCTACGTATAGCCCAATTACACGGCCCAGTAATATTGACTGTCATTGGCCTGGCTTAAGAGTAAAAAGCATAATTCATGAAAGTAGTAGTATCATGTCGATGATTTTGCATTTGTAGCTTTGTGGTTAAGCTTTTGAGCATTCGTCAAGGATTTTGGGGCGAATTGGCTTGCTTTGGTGAAGAACCCTAACTCCGTATCTTTTGAAATTTTAATCAATTTGACATTTCCGGATTTTCATTTGATTGACAAATTCACGACTAATGGGAAAGGATCAAGCAATCGCCATTAACGATGCGGTTTACAAGCTTCAGCTCGCTATGCTCGAAGGTATCACTGATCAGAACCAGCTCTTCGCGGCGGGGAACTTGATGTCTCGATCAGACTACGAAGATGTCGTTACTGAACGAACGATTGCTAAGCTTTGTGGTTATCCTCTTTGCCGAAGATTTCTCCCTTCCGATGTTTCTAGAAGAGGAAAATATCGGATTTCGCTTAAGCAGCACAAGGTTTATGATTTACAGGAGACCAGAAAGTTTTGCTCGGCGGGTTGTCTTATTGATAGCCGAGCTTTCTCAGGGACTTTGCATGATGCTCGTTCTTCGGAATTTGATACTGTGAAGCTAAATGAGATTCTGGGATTGTTTGGTGATTCGGATGTAAAAGATTTTTTAGATGTGAAGGAGGAATTAGGTTTGTCTAAGCTCACAATTCGCGAGAACGTTGGAGTGAGAGATGGGGAATTGTCTCTAGAGCAGTGGAAGGGTCCTTCTAATGCAGTTGAAGGTTATGTTCCTTTCGATCGGAGTGACTGCAAATCCAGGAATGACAGACACGGTATAATTGAATGTTGAACTTATGTTGAGAGCAAATACTTAAGTTACATAAAGATTTGATCAACAATGTAAGTAATTCTGTCTGCGATGCTTATATTATTCGCTTGGTTTTGGCAGATTCTAAGGCTACTCAAAGTAATCAAGAGAAGCATGAGGACCACAAACCAAGCAAGATAGATTTTACTAGTACAGTTATTATTTCTGATGAATTTAGTGGTTCAAAGCTTCCAGCACAAACCAAGCAAGCTACTTGTGTAAAGGAATCTGAGGATGGCGAAGAGAAAACAGTTCTGCAAGAACAAACTGTAGTTCCTCCATCAAAAAAGAATTCAAGTAAGTACCAAGGAGCTGTTAAGAGTAGTAGGGGTATACGTCAAAATTATATCTACAAAAGTAGCCGTATATGTTACTTATTCTTGTGTAAAGGTATTTTGTTGGTATCATGAATGATTTGATTTATTCTGCGGAGAGCCTGAGATATTATGGTGATTATTAGGTCATTTCTGCTGAATTTGTGAGACAATAAATATTGTTGACCATGCTCTCGATTTATCTGGATGATTTTGACGTAGAGTGTGCTTTTGCAGGGTTTCGTCGTCAAAAGGAAAGGGATAGGAAGAATCTTGGGGTTGATAAGATGGGCTGTGAGAGCTCGGTTATTACAAATGATGTAAACAGCGTTGAAAATAATGTGTCTGAGCAATCACCATGTTCACTGGAAGATCCTATGGGTGGCCAATATAAAGGTCTTAAGATTTTGAATGAGAAAAGTTCTCTAACAATATCATCTTTTGGGTCTAAGAAGATGGATTTGGGGATTCCAACACAAGCCAACCAAGCTTCTGATACAAGGAAGTCAGAGAATGGCAAAGGGGAATCACTTAGGACAGATTTCGAACAAACTGCAGTTCTCCGCGGAAAAAATTTGAGTAAGCAGTTAGGAGATGTAAAGATAGTTAGGCCTTACTTTCAGGATATCTCTTAGAAATTCTTGGCATATGTTACTTTTTTCATTGATAGGTATTCATCTGGATCACAAATGAGTTCCTTCATTCCATGAGTGACTGAGATGTTATGATAATTGTAAGGCTCTATTTATTTGTCTGATATTAATAAGTCTATTGCGCATATGCAGGTTTAAGTAAGGATCTTGAATTGGAGTACATGAAGAATTTTGGGTTTGATGAAAAGGGTTGTGAGAGTTCTGGTATTACGGGTTATGGACACAGCGTAGACTATAGTGTGTCGAAGCAGCCACCATGTTCAGTTGAAGATCCTAGAAGTTGCCACTTAAAAGGTGTTCAGACATTGGACGGGAAAAATATACTGTTAGAATCGTCTTCTGTTTCTAAGACAAAGGGTCCAAGGACAAAATCAGCAAGATCGGGGCCTGCTAATTCTTGTGAAGGTTCTGAACAACTCCTTACAGCTGAGTTATTCAAGGGACTTGAAGCTCAGGATGGGTGCTCATCAGGTGAACCCGTCGCTAAATCATGCCTTAAAGTTTCTGGCTCCAGGAAGGTTAATCACTCAGTTACTTGGGCCGATCAGAATGGTGGCTGTGGTGATCTTTGTGAGGTTAAAAACAATGATATCACAGCACATCTAGAATTGCCTTCTACTTATACAGAAGATGTCAATAGTGAATCACGCCTTGCATTAGCAGAAGCCTGCGCTGTAGCATTGAGTCAGGCTGCCGAAGCTGTTTCTTCAGGAGATTCAAATGCAGGTGATGCCGGTAAGTCTGGAGGAGGTGTATAACACCCTTTGGGTGTCCATAAGCCGTGGACTTGCATATATATATTCTAAATTTGCATTTCGTCATGTTTTATACAGCTGCCAAGGCTGGAATCGTTTTATTGCCAAGTACACATCAACTTGATGAAGTGGATTATGAGGAGCATATTAATGAGGACATAGCTGAAAAGGAACCAACTCTTCTGGAGTGGCCAAATAAGCCTGGGATTCCAGATTCTGATTTGTTTGACCGTGATCAATCTTGGATTGATGGACCTCCTGAGGGCTTCAATCTCACTGTAAGTCTCTTCTAATCATTTAAACAAACTTATCCATGGGGACTGTACGAAGCTAATGTCAGTGGTCCTCGTCCTTCCTCAGTTATCAAGCTTTGCTGTGATGTGGGATTTACTGTTTGGCTGGATATCGACGTCTTCACTGGCATACATATATGGAAAGGATGAATCTGCTCATGAAGAGTTCTTATCAGTTAACGGGAAGGAGTACCCCCGGAGGGTTGTCATGGGAGATGGGCTTTCCTCAGAAATCAAGAAGACAGTTTCTGGGTGTCTTGCAAGAGCTTTACCTAGAGTCGCCACTGATTTGAAGCTACCAATAGCTATATCCGAGTTGGAAAAGGGACTGGTAAGTCTTTAATTGTTTTTCTTCAGATTAATCTGTCATCGGTATAATCAGGAAACCAAATAGCTTGATTCTAGGGAAGTTAGTGATATATTTTTATCTACAGTGGTCAAATGTAGCGAGTATTCCTAGAAGGAAATTATGTAGTAATAAGTAGAGAACCATAATTGGCTATCCAATGTCTTTATAAAGTTTCCGATGAGAATCTCATCTCAAACACATGTTGTGGGAAGTTAGACATAGTTCTTAGCGATGTGGTTGTTGATATGTTCTTGAGCAGGGAAGCTTGTTGGAGACAATGTCGTTGACAGGGGCAGTTCCATCATTGGGTGTGGAACAATGGCTACTGATAGTTCTTCTATTCTTGGAAGCATTGTCTGTATCGCGTATCCCTCGTATTGCACCATATATATCCAACAGAAACAAGGTTAGTCATTAACTCGAACATAACAAAGGTGAAAGTCTAAAGTGAAATTGATGTTGTAGATTATATGTTGGTGATTAAAATCAGATCTTGGAAGGAAGTGGAGTTGGAAGTGAAGAGTATGAGATAATGAAGGATATTCTCTTACCACTTGGCCGTGTTGCTCAGTTTGCTACACGAAGTGGTGCGTAAGACTAAAACCAACTTTAGAAATAAGAAAAATAGAAGAGTCTATAGTATTAAGAAGCAATTGTTTTGACTCATATGAAGAAGAGAATGTATCTTGAAGTCAGGCTTGGCTTGCCTTTTACTGATTTGGCGCATTTGAATTCCATTAATGAGTTTGAATTGAAATGTCAAAAAAAAATCAATCTTGAAGATATTGATTTTGGACGGTGTGTTGCATCATGACTTTTTTGTTCTTTCCATGCAATGTGAAAATTATGATTGGCTATAAGTAATTTTATTCCTAAAAAAGAATGATTTGTTTATTGTTTTCTGGACTAAAAAAGTTAATAAATTTCGTGAATTCGCTGTACAAAAATTACAATGTACGAAATATTTTCCTTATATTGGTTTTTAAGTGACATTAAAAGAAAATTCATGTAACCACAAACCAAAGTTACATGTTTGTTATAATTATAAAAACTTGTTACACATTAAATTGAAACCCTTGTTTTACAAGGAATTATAGAAAGAATTGTTTTATATAATTAATACAATATGGTCAAGTATAATAAATATGTAGGGATAAAATCCAATAATTGGATAAATAATTGAGATAGCTAACTAGATAGGATCTCTCTCTGTCTCTAACTTAAAAAAAGTGGTCGTTGATTATTTTATATCTTTCCTTGTTTGCCTCTCCGACACGTTTGACCCAACGGCCCATTTTTCAGCCTGTCCTCTCTTTGCTATATTCTTGTCTTATTATATACACTTACACACAAATTTCTTAACAAAAAAAATATGGTTTAGTTAAAATAATGATGTAAAAACTCCAATTATGTTTTACTATTAAGTGTTTTTTTCTTTCTTATCTGTATCCGTAGAAAAAGGTGATTAAGAACATGTAATTTAGGGCCATTGATAAGTACAATAAATTTTGTGTTTTTTGCGATCAAATTCTGACGGTAAATTTTTTGTTGTAGATTTTTACTATAAAAATTTATAATTGTAAAGTTTATAAATTTTGGTTCTAAGTTTTTGAATTTTTACATCAAAAACATTCAATGAAAAAAATTGGTTTTGTAATCCATATCCTACCAAAAATTTCAAACGTGCAAAATTTAAAGTTACAAATCCGTTTCCTACCATTTAGCAATTTTTTTGGTCCTTTTTACCTTATTTGCTAGAACAATTAAAGATAAACTTGATGCTTCTTACATTTACGATAATGTGGTCTATGTGTATTTTCCATAATCCTTATCACTTTTGTGTTGAATGGTCAAAACTCAAAAAGAGGAAAACCCAAATCCGATGTAACTTTTTTTAATTAAATTCTACTTATTAGTAACTAACTTCGAAAAGTTTAGTATTTATTATTTTTATTTTTTCACTTGGAGACTATCCATTTGCCTATTTGTTTTTGACATAATAAAAAATAATATTGTCTCCAACGCATTAGAGCATACGCTTCACGGAAAGCCAGCTACAAAGGAAAAAATATAAAGTGGAGAAACAAACGCGAGAAGAGAGAGAGAGATTCATCATCAAACCCACAAATCTTTAATCGTACGGATCTATTTCCATATCCTAATTTTTCTTCTTCTTCTTCTTCTCTCTTGAAAGATCTTCGTCTTCCTCGATCTTAGATTTTCATAGGTACGTTTAAAGATCTCTTTTTATGCTCACGTTTCTCTTTTCGAATTCTGGGTCTCTGTTTCTTTTTGAAACTACCATTTTTTAGGTGTTTGGCTTCAGATCTGCTTCTCTGCACTTTGATTTTATATGAGAAATTTCTCCCATTTTGATTTTTGATTATTATCTTCCCTACCGAAGTTTATTCTGATTTCTATGGTCTGCGTCTTAGATCTTCTTAGTTTTAATGTTAGGGTATTTTAAAATTACATTTTTTTTTTGCCCTTAAAAATCTTTCCTATTAGGGTTCACCTATTGTGTTTATCTCTTGCTTTATTTGGTAATTAGTGTTAAAAGGCTTGTTTTTTTTGCTTATCCAATATGTGCATAAATAGTTTGGGTTATCTAATCACTGATTATCTTTGTGTATGCTCTCTGAAAATTTCCCCACTTTCTGTTAAAAATTTTAGATTTTTCAAATTTTTATTTGTTAAGGTTAAATTTTGTATTGTGCTATGAACTTATTTAAAAGAGTGAGTTCTAAATTAGCAGTAAGCAAACAAAAATATTTACACATTTTAATGACTAAATTGCATCTCTGTGGTTATTGTTTCAGTCTCTGAGAGCTTGAAGAGTGAGATAAAGAAAGAAACTATTTTGTAGCCTAAAAATGGCATCAGTGGGCATAGCTCCAAATCCTGGGGCAAGAGACTCTACTACACACGCTACTGGTGTTGATAAATTGCCGGAAGAACTGAATGACATGAAAATTCGTGACGATAAAGTAGGTTTTGATGCGTTTGTGTTATAGTTTTCTGCTCATAGTTTTGATGTGTTGACAAGAAAACTGAAATGGAATTTTGATTGCTAGGAAATGGAAGCGACCGTTGTAGATGGAAACGGTACAGAGACTGGCCACATTATAGTTACCACTATTGGTGGAAGAAACGGCCAACCAAAACAGGTTTTTGCTTCTTCTCTTCTCTGTGGATCTCTTTAGTTTGGAGTTTTGTGTTTTATTGAATTTTCCTTACATGTGAATGCAGACGATTAGCTACATGGCCGAACGTGTTGTTGGTCACGGATCTTTCGGCGTTGTCTTCCAAGTGAGTTTTGTTCCGTTGTCTCTTACTCTCACCAATATGTAACGTATTATTATTCTCTAAGTTGGATTCCTTTTTATGATTTAGGCGAAATGCCTTGAGACAGGAGAAACTGTTGCAATAAAGAAAGTTTTACAAGATAGGAGGTACAAGAACCGTGAACTTCAGACCATGAGGCTACTCGACCATCCAAATGTTGTGTCTTTGAAACACTGCTTCTTCTCAACCACCGAAAAAGATGAGCTGTACCTTAATCTCGTTCTTGAATACGTCCCAGAAACTGTTCATCGTGTTATCAAACACTACAACAAACTGAACCAGAGAATGCCTCTTATATACGTCAAACTATACACGTATCAGGTATAAAATATTCTATTATTATTTACATTATAGAGTTTTTATTTTTTGTTTTATCACTTATTGGTTTCTTCTATGTTTGGCAGATCTTTAGGGCCTTATCTTACATTCACCGGTGTATCGGTGTTTGCCATCGTGATATAAAACCTCAAAACCTGTTGGTATGAAAAAGCGTGATAAACCAGAGTTCACAGTATATCCCAATGTTTACTTATCCCCAATATTTAATGCTACTTTGTTTCATGTATGTTGAAACAGGTAAATCCTCACACTCACCAAGTAAAACTATGTGATTTTGGAAGTGCAAAAGTATTGGTGCGTACTGTAAATCTCTTCTGGGTACATTTTTATTTAGAAAAGTTAGATCGCATCATGTTAATGATTGCAAATTTGTAATTCCTGAAACTAGGTAAAAGGAGAACCAAACATCTCCTACATTTGCTCAAGATATTACAGAGCACCTGAACTTATTTTTGGGGCAACCGAATATACCACAGCCATTGATGTCTGGTCTGCAGGATGCGTTCTTGCTGAACTCTTGCTTGGACAGGTAATTTAAGAAATCTCATAAAAAAATCTCATTAAAACATGTAGTTTTCTACTCAAGCTGAGAATTTTGTGATCGACAAATTCTATCCTCTTCTCATGGCAGCCCTTATTCCCCGGTGAGAGTGGTGTCGATCAACTTGTAGAGATCATCAAGGTATAAGCTTTATACTTGTTCACTTTACTAACATTTTATTTGTTTTTTTAATAATTTTATGTAGTGTTTTTGTTTTCTTTGTGTAGGTCTTGGGAACGCCTACTAGGGAAGAAATCAAGTGCATGAACCCAAACTACACGGAATTCAAGTTCCCTCAGATTAAAGCTCATCCATGGCACAAGGTAACAACCAAATATTATATACATTTTCAGATATAAACTGTTTAATGTCTTCTTCAGTAACTGTTAAAAGTCAATGTGACATATCTTCTCATCATATTATTATTGCCAGATATTCCACAAACGCATGCCTCCGGAGGCTGTTGATTTGGTCTCAAGACTTCTTCAATACTCTCCCAATCTACGAAGTGCTGCTGTGAGTATTACAAATCAAAATTTTCTTCTTTATATCAGTTTTGCCCCAGTTTTTCTTTGGTCTGAAATGCATTTGCTTGAATTGTAAATCTGGTCACAGCTCGACACATTGGTCCACCCATTCTTTGATGAGCTAAGAGATCAAAACGCTCGTCTACCCAATGGACGTTTCCTTCCACCACTTTTCAACTTCAAGCCTCACGGTATGATATCTTCCTTTCCAAATGACTGTAGCTCCAGTAAAGTAATGAAAAGTGTTTGTTATCCTACTAGTACACTCATTGACTAAAATTGTATTTCATTGCTGTGAAACAGAGCTGAAAGGTGTGCCTGTGGAGATGGTAGCTAAGTTAGTGCCTGAGCATGCGAGGAAGCAGTGTCCTTGGCTCGGTTTGTGATTTTCTTATGTAAAACTCCTAAATGTAGCATGAACACGAAACACTTCTATAATCTCCCTCTCTCTTTCTATGTATCAAATCTGCCACAATCTGATATGTACACTTTCTTTGTTGTATGAGTAGAGAAGAAAAAAAACGAGTTATAAAACAGTGTGGGCTGGTTTAGTTTATAATGTAAAACAACCCATTAAGAATTATTTATGCTTCTTCTTCTTTACCAATGTGCGCGTGTAACACACTTCCCAAGCTTGTTAATAAAAAAGCCAAAACCTTTACGATTTTACGAATCGTCGTCGTTGCCAGAAGAATGCCGTCAGGGAAATATTTCTGCGATTATTGCGACAAAGAGTTTCAGGATACTCAAG
This sequence comes from Lepidium sativum, assembly GCA_023374145.1. NCBI lineage: Eukaryota > Viridiplantae > Streptophyta > Magnoliopsida > Brassicales > Brassicaceae > Lepidium > Lepidium sativum. The sequence goes on from JAKUCM010003679.1 coordinate 10,875, forward strand.
TCGCTAGAAAACGCCATCTTCAAAGCAAACCTCATATTCGAGCTAAGGCTATTTGGTACAGCTCTTCTTCAGGTTTCTCTCTCGCCATCTCTTGTCTCTCTCTGTTTCTTTCGTCAAAATTGTAACATATTTTTCTTGTTTATACGAATTTCTTAAGATTTCAATCCACAAGTCTCCAATTTTGTCTCGAGAGGTCTCTGCAATCGATTCGTTACCTCGGTATGTTCTCCAAACGTACCACGCTTCTTCTGTGTTTTGTTTTCTACTCTGTTTATGTTCGTTGCAATCTCTGGATGTGTAAAGGCTTGCTCTTTCGTTAATTTTCTGGTGGAACCAGAACCTCTTACCCTAAGTTTACATTTCTTTGTTTGTGGCTTCTGTATTAATTGATTCTGATCAATCATTCATTGCATAGCATCTTTGTGCTGCTGTCTTTTTGATTAGATAAGCAAACCTAATCCCATTTTTCTATGTATCTGTGAATGGACTTTGCAGAATTTTTGCCCATTTGGAGACTCTTGCAGATACTTGCACCCTAAGAACATTCCAGGAAGCACAGGTCGGTCAAAACATAAATACCAGCTTTGATTTTGCGATTTGATCTCTTTTTGGTTTTCTTAAAGCTTTTATTCTAGATTCTGTCTTGTGTTGTTCACTTTGAATTAAAATGCAGGATTCGAAAACAACACACAACCTCATGCTGACATGCGTAACCAACGCGTTGAAGGAAGTAGTATAAACCGTATGCTTTCTTGTTTTCTGGTTTTCTAACACCTCTCAATCTAACTAGTTACAGAGATCTGAATGTTGCAAGTTTTTAACTGTCTAAACAGGTGATTTTGTTGCAAGAACTGGTTGGTTTGATCTTCCGCCATCTCTGAAACCACCTCCTGAACAAGGTTATCCACAGCTTCCCTCCATAGACTGGGGAATATAGTTTCCTTTCAAATGATATTTCTGTGCATTTTGCTCATCAGCTTCAGCATTAATCCATTCTATGTTCCTTTGTGTTCTGTCATTGCTGTGTTGCCTCTGGACAAAAGCTTGCCTCTTGACAGACTTGAGGTTTAAGAATATCAGCTGAAGTGTTACTCGGTAGAGAGTAGTCTAAAACCATTGTTTGTGCATTGCAATTAAGACACTTTGCACGATTTCTTATAGAAAAGTGTTTGCAACTGGACCATATAGGTCGCTATGATCGGCTTCAAGGCCATGAGCAAACAAAGACTTCATTACTCGAACCAAACTATGAAAAATGTTTGATGAAGTTGGAGCAGTTAGCTCCTCTTAAGATTAATTGTCCTTGTGGCCACAGAATTCAACTTATACTGAGAGCAAAGTCGTCGGAAAAGTAAGCAATACAATTAGACATGGAGGTTGAGAAGTGGAGACGAGGAAACAAGCATATTTTCTTTGGATGCGAAATCTCATGATATCATTTTACTGAATATTCACTCAAAACCTTTCAATTTTTGTTTTGGTCCTCCCTCGCATTGAAACCCAAAATTCAAAAGTCTTAAACATAAATGGACTCCACCTAAATAACATTGGAACATAAACGTTTTGAGTCGTTTTGGCCACTTTGGGGTCTCACGATTATCAAACCAAAAAAATTAACCCAAAAAAAAAAGAGTAGCCAATAAAAAATCTTTCAAAGTTTCTTTATTCTTTTTCCCTGTTTGAATGTTTTTTAAAGGCAATTGGAGGTTGGATAAATTGTAGTCGTGATTTCTTAGGAAATAAAAGATCTTTTATTTATTTATTATTGATTCAAAGTAGTGTAGTGATGAGAAAAAAAGAATCCTGTATTTGGAACTAAAAAAGGTGAACCTTTCTTTTTTCATCTATTGTCTTTTTTTGTTCTTTTGGTTCCTATTTTGGTATATGTATTCTAAATATTTTTTTTAAGTGAAGCTAATTCTAATTATTATAGTGTTTTTATTTATTTAAGAGATCTTCTCATGTTTCCAATTTTTAAAGTTGAGGATAAACTTAAAGACTGATCAAATGCCATGACAGTGTTACAAATAGCTGACTTTACGGGACGAATAGATTGGTATGTTTTAGTCAACGGTTCGGAGTTCTATAACAACTAAGATTGGGAATCCCTCCAGTCAATAAAATTCAATACAAATAGATCCAACGATAAATACCTTCACATACTCATTTTTTAGTACCACGATTTATTGGAAAAAGTCTTCGTCTTAAATATATGTTATAGTAATCCAAAATGTTGCAAGACTAATTACTCTTTTTGAATGTTTCCAAATAAATTACACCCTCTGATCGACGTCTTTGACTTTTGAGAATCCAAAGAAGGTTCTTAACTTCTGAGACGCTGTAAATTTAAATGAACTTAACCAAAAATTTGATTCGAATCATTGAAAAACTTAACATATTAGGGATTTAGTACGACCTTCACGAACCAACAACACCAACTAGTGCTTTTTATTACCTACTGACATGTAAATGAGAGATTTTAGACAGACAATTTCGAGCAAAGGAAATAGAAGAAAGATTAGTCTTCTCATACATCATTACTGTATAAGAAGTTTAATGTTGATTAAAGAGAAATACAGAGTAAGAAAGAGAGGCTACTTCATTTCTTCCAATCTCATGAAGCTCCATGGTACCTAAACCATGATAACTTTCAGGATGATCCATTCGCCTGAAAAGCTTGAAGCCCTACTAAAACATAACATGTTTTTAATGCCTCAAAAACTGATAATAAGATGAAAAGGTGACTGAAATCTATTGGGAAAACGAAAGTTGGAAGTAGATAATATATACCTTGTTAACTAGATAGAGACGTGCATCTGAACCCATCTTTTACAAGTTCGTTAATTGCGTCCCTGAGCCTATGATAATCCTCAGGTTTGTTGTAAACTTGAAAAGATATACGCACATATCCAGTGATCGGATCAATCTCTCCATCCACAGGTGGCCTAAAGTAGATAGGGACTTCAATGCTGAACCTATCTCTCAAATGAGTTCTAAGCTTCGAAACATCTGAATCGCTAGACACTTCTAAGCACACTGGCAACCCAACCATGATCATACTCGCGCATATCTCAGGCGGACAACCGAGCTGAGTCCCCCAAGACTTAACCAGCATTTGGCCCATCTCAACCACAGACTCATGATTTCTCTTCTTAATACCATCAATCCCTCCTTCAAACCGGTTCACAAACTCTAAAATCGAAGGAACCACCAACTGAGCACTGTAGTCTCTTGTTCCAACCCACGAGCTCTCACTTGCTAAACCATTCCCATACTCATTCGACACAACGGGATGATGCAGATCAGTGGCACCACCATTGTTATTCGATCTACAATACAAGAAAGCAACGGAAGGTGGTGCGAAAAACCACTTATGAAGATTACTAGTGTAGAAATCAGCACCAATCTCCTTCATATCAACATCAACACAACCAATCCCATGAGCAGCATCAACAAAAACTTGCTCGACACCTTCTTTTCTACAAATCTTGACAAGTTCTTTGATTGGAATCACAACACTAGGCATAGAAGTCACATGATCAATCATAGCTAACCTAACTCTTCTACCATTCTCCTTACCCGACTCTAAACCGTTTCTAAACTGCTCAATAATCTCGTCCGGCGAGCTAACCGGGAAAGGTAACTGTACCTCGATGACGTGTCCACCGGAGCGTTTAACGTACGCTTCAACGGATTTCTTAATTGAGCCATAAGCATAGTGAAGCATCACCACCGCGTCACCTTTCTCGAATTTTCCTTCGCGAAAAGCCCAAGCGGTTTGTTGAAGAACAATTGCAGCTGCAGTGGTTGCGTTGTCGACAATTGAGACCTCATCTTCATGTTCTGCGTTGATGAGACGTTTGAGTACGGATCTTGATTCGGAAATTTTGGGTTTGAGTTCGTTGAAATAGAATCGATCAGGTTGACGAAGAAATCGAAGCTGCCAATCTCGTTGGAGTGCAAGAACTGAAGAAGGACAACAACCGAAGCTGCCGTTGTTAATCCTCGCGAAGTCTGGATCATGATGCGAAAACTCTGACTCGATCTCAGAGGAAGAAATGAAATTCGATGTTGGAGGAGGAGAGATTTTGGGGCGTTTGGAGAAATCGGAGACAGATTCCAGTCCACTGCTGTTAGAACTTGAATATCTTTTGGAGCGACGGAGATGATACGAAGCGAATTCAGTCTCTTCCGGCGGAGACAGAGACGCCATTGATTTTGGTTTGAGAGCTCTTTGGAGTTTGTTTCAATTTTCAATAACCAAATCAAAAATGGAGAGAAGAAATTTGTGCTCTCTTTCTTACTTTCATTCCTTTTAATTATTTAACAAAAAAGTTGTGAAAGTGCGGTGCCACGACGACATAGGGAAGTGGGACGAAAAGCATTTTATGTTTTGATTGGGTTGTCACGTGATAAGGAAAATCACCTACCAAAGATATCTCACGCACGTGTTAAATGGTCTTCTATTGTACGGACATGAAAAGACTAATTCCCCAACGGTTTTCCTTTTAACCGTCGGATTCTCTATAACAAGATTGCCACTACAAGTAAAGAGATTAATTAACATATGTTTCTATTTTCCAGAAATTTTGTCAACAGAACCATAATTTAGAACTACATCAAGTACAAAAATTCACGATTTTGATGTAAAATCACTTCAATCTTCGTCGCTATCATTGCCGAAAATTGATGCGACCGCTACTTTCGGCTTCTTGATGCTGCTTGTGGGTTGGCTCTACAAAAGGTGAGATAGATAACTAGTTTCAGTGATCAGTGTGAGTACAGGCTTAACCCGGTTTGTCTTTGGCTAGACCAGTAAATCAAAACGGTGCTAAGGTAGTCTAATGTTAGCTCATAGTCTAGTGATCTTACCTTTGATAGACTGCCACTTTTTGAAGAAAAGCCAAACTTCAATGCTTTTCGCTGATCTTGGACTGCAAGTGGTGTGACTGTGGTCTTAGCTACTGTGGAAACCGGGACATTTTCTGGATCTTCTTGCTGGTTTTGTTTCATCTGGTGTTGTTTACTAGCATCAGCCCTAAGAAGCACAATATACATAAGATGTGTAAGTCCAATGGATGCACAAGGCTTTCATAAAATGTAAAGGGAATAGAAACTTGCAAAAGTTCTAAGCACATTTTAGTCAGCTCCCTCTCTTGACGCAGTTGCTCTCGCTTCTTCCTTTCATCACGGCTGCTTGCACTGTGCATTTCTTTCATTTCTTTGAATCGCTGCATAATACCAGTACTTTAATGTTTAACGCTTGGAAAAGGCTATTATGTATAGTAAAGGATATGTACTTTGGAGCTTTTGCTTACCTTCTTATGGTTGTGATCGTATGAGCTCAAGTGACCTTCAAACTCCATTACCGTTCTATACTGTTTGTTGCAGAGCTCACAATAGAAGACTTTAAGAATTTCTTTTACATCACTCTGGATCTTCTGCTCACGTTCTGCTACGACCTGGATTGTCATAATGGGCACGAAGCGGGCAGTAGAAAGCCACCAACCAGGTAATAAAAGACTGCAGGGTTTTTCTTTCCCCGTTTACAAAACTACCAATCCCGTCAAAAGACATGCTATATATACTTCTTTCTGTTGTTTTGGGAATGAGTTTCCAGAAAGTTAAAGGCATCATTTCCAAATATGTTTTGATGCATACCTCCCGTTTCTTTGCAATTTCCTCAGTCTCCTCAATCTCGATATCAAGTTTTTTCCGCTGGATATTTTCCTCTGCAGTGAAGTAATCGTCTTCCTCTTGCTTTCCTAAACCAAGTCTTCGATCCCTAATACCAGATTTTATAGGCTCCGTTATGCCTGCGTAGAACATAAACCAAACAACAACACAAATGATCAGAAGATGAAACAACTTTAAATCAACCAGTTTTGTCTATTTTGCCTTACACACACACACCTTGCTCTTGCTTCCCAAGACCTTTTCCTTTCCAACCCATTTTCTGAAGAAGACGAAACCCGACATTTGATGATGATATCTTTGTGTTTAATGATGCTTGCTCCACATCCTCAAGATCTACATTTTGGGTTACTCTATGTGTAATTGGCAACCGAAATTCCTCTGCCATCTCCTCAATAAAAGACTCTTGATTCATCTATAACCAATTCAAGCCCACCAATAGATAAGAAAAAACTAACCAAAAACACATAACTTATACAGTAAGCTCAATCATGAAGTTTGTGAAAATTGACCTGATCCTTCTCATAAATCCGTTTCTCTCTACTACTTGCTTCCGTCTTACTTTCACGCCGCCTGATATCCATTCTGCTTTATCAACCCTAAAACAAAAGTAGATTTGAGTATCCACTAGATTAGGGTTTCTGCATCAAACCGACGGCAACTAGATTCAATTGAATACCAGACTAATCTAACGTAAGTTTCTACAAGAATGAAAATTAGTTTCTCAACTCTCTGTAATTCGAGATGGATACAAACAATAAAGAATCTATTTGATCTAAAGATGAAATTTGAAGCTTACCTGAGAGATTCTAGAGAGAGAGCGCGGCGATTTTGAGAGAGAACAACAATCGACGTTGAAGTATTTTTTTCTTTCCTAAATGTATCAACCAGGCCCAAAACAATTCTTTCAAGGATTGGGCCCTAAACAGTAATTTGGAAAAAATGTTAAATCAGTTGATCGCAGTATTTGAATTATTAATTACATCTTTTTTGTAATTTTATAAATGTACATATACGTTATCACATTTTTATGAAAAGTACGTTATTACATGTTACAATTATTTATATTAATAATTCTTTTTGTTAACAACTAACT
>JAKUCM010003680.1:0-32222 GCA_023374145.1 Lepidium sativum
AAGAAAAATCAACATCGCTAACCCTAAGTGTATACAAATCCTCAAGGCATCATAGTAAGAGTAGAAGAGAGATTTAAAAAGCCACTAGAATCGTTGAAAAAATAATATAAAAAAAACCCTAATTGTATCTCTTTATCGCGAAAATGAAAAAAATCGGAATCGTTCGTGAATCTCCAACTGAACGAAGAGAGAATGAGTTCGAATGCTTTAATCAACGTCACTGTGGTAGAAGAAGAACGAGAGGAAGATAATACAGCAAAACGAAAGTGCTATAATATTTCCGCAACAATTCAATGTCGATTCTACAAAGAATTGTTCTCACCAAGCCAAGAGTTTACAAGAAGAAACCACTCTAAAGCATTGACAAGCTGAAGATTTACAGAGAGATTAGAATTCAGTTACAACATTTTTTTCTTATCCATAATACAATCTCCTATTCTCTTTTATATCAGCTTGCTTTCTCTCTTCTGTTACCGTTGTAACGACTTCTTTTACCTCGCCTTACACGTGTCCCGTACCGTTACGTCTAACGATCTTCACCTGCCAAATGTACTCTTCGTTTTACTATAACAAATCCTCCCTGTTCGCAGAACCTTGACCACAAGGTTCGAAAGATGGGAATCTTTTCTGCAACTCATAAAGCAGCTCCCATGTCGCCTCCTCTTCTCCTCTGTTTTTCCACTTAACCAAAACTTGAGTGGCTGCTCGACCCTGCCTCTTCACCATCTTCCTTGACAGAATTTTCTCAGGTTCTTGGATCAAAACGTCAGATATTACCAGTGGTAAATCCGTTGATGTTACCACATTTCCTACCAAAACCTTCAGTTGAAAGACATGGAATACCGGATGAATTAATGATGCAGTAGGAAGTTGTAGTTTATAAGCTAGTTCACCGCAACGATCAATAATCTTGTAAGGGCCAAAATATTTGGAAGATAGCTTGTTATTAGACCTAGTCACTGCAGACTGTTGTCTATACGGCTGCAACTTCACATACACATAGTCACCAATTTCGAAAGAGCGTTCTGACCTATGTAAATCCGCATTCTATTTCATCCTATGCTGAGCTCGTAATAAGTGGAATTGAAGCATCATGATCATGTCTTCTCGGTCTTGCATAGATTTAGCAACCACTGCAACTTTAGACTCGCCTGGGAAGTAAGGCAAATGCACAGGAGGTGCTTGACCATAGGCAGCTTCAAAGGGTGTCATTTGTATAGTTGTATGGAAAGTCGAATTATACCAATATTCAGCGAGTGGCAGCCACTTACTCCACAGGTGAGGTCGTTCACATGTCATACAGCGCAAATAAGTCTCTAAGCATTTGTTAACTATCTCAGTCTGACCATCACTCTGAGGGTGATAGGCAGTAGAATAGTTCAAAGAAACTCCTTGTAGTGAAAAGAATTCTTTCCAAAATTCACTGAGAAACACTGAATCCCTATCACTCACAATTGAATGAGGGAAACCATGAAATTTATAGATGTTATCCAAGAATGCTTGAGCCACAAAAGCTGCAGTATAAGGATGCTTCATAGCAACAAAATGAGCTGTTTTGCTCAAGCGATCAACCACCACCAAAATGACTGTGTTGCCAAAAGAATTTGGAAGACCGTCAATGAAGTCCATAGAGATCTCTGTCCAGATTGTTGCAGGAATGGGCAATGGTTGTAATAAACCAGAAGAAGGCACTGTCTCGTCCTTACATTGTTGACAAACGCTGCAGCTTCTGATAAATGCCTGAATGTCTTTATTCATTCCCTTCCAGTAGAATAGGCTTTTAACTCTTTGGTAAGTGGCATCCCTTCCTGAATGATCTGCGCTACTGGATCCGTGAAGCCACTGCAATATCTTGCTTTTTAATTCAGTCACTGCTGGTATAACCAGCTTACTCTTCCTCCTGAGTGACTGTTGAGACCAAGAGTAATGCTTGTGAGAATCCGGCTTGTTCTTCAACTCCTGTATCAGCTCTTTTGTCATTGAATCCAAGTCATAACTTTCTTGAATCTGTTTCATCAAATCACATTCCATCACAGAGAGAGCCATGTTCAGTACTTCTGATCCCTCCATTTTGGAAAGAGCATCAGCTGCAAGATTATCTTTTCCTTGTCTGTATTGTATTTCGTAACTAAATTCAAGTAGCTTAGGCAACCATTGTTGTTGTATAGGGGTATTTAACCTCTGCTCTAAGAGGTATTTCAAACTCCTCTGGTCTGTGCGAATGATAAAATGATCATTCAGTAAGTAATGTCTCCACTTCTGTACTGCAAAGACCACTACCAACAACTCCTTTTCGTAGATTGATAGATGTAATTGTTTTCCCTTGAGGTGTCTGCTTATATATGCCAATGGGTGTCCTTCTTGCATCAATACAGCTCCTATCCCAGTCCCACAAGCATTTGTTTCTACGACAAATTTTTTGTCAAAGACAGGCAAAGCAAGAAGTGGTGCCTCACATAGAGCATTCTTGAGCTTTTCAAACGCCAATTGAGCTTCATTGGTCCACTGAAAAGCATCATTCCTAGTGAGAACAGTCAGAGGATATGCAATGCTTCCAAACCCTTTGACAAATCTTCTGTAGTAACCTGCAAGGCCAAGGAATCCTCTTAACTGTTTAAGACTGGTGGGTTGAGGCCAACTCCTAACTGCCTTAAGCTTCTCAGGTTCTATCGAAATACCCCTAGATTCAATGTAGTGACCCAAATATTCCACTCTTTCTGTTTCAAATTCACATTTGCTTCTTTGTGCAAAGAGATTATTCTCCTTCATTACAGCAAATACTTGCTTAATGTGATCAACATGTGCTGTGAAAGATTCACTATATACCAATATATCGTCGAAAAATATGAGCACAAACTTCCTGAGAAAAGCCTTGAATATAGAATTCATCAAATGTTGAAATGTTGCAGGGGCATTGGTTAATCCAAAAGGCATCACTAGATATTCATAATGACCACTGTGAGTTTTAAAAGCCGTCTTGTGAATATCGGTTGGATCCATCCTTACTTGATGATAACCAGCCCTCAAATCGATCTTTGAATAGATTTGTGACCCTCCCAACTCGTCCATAAGGTCTTCGATCAGTGGAATAGGAAATCTGTCCTTCACAGTCATGCTATTCAGGTTCCTGTAATCAACATACAGTCTCCAACTTCCATCTTTTTTTTAACCAACACCACTGGTGACACATATGAACTGGAGCTTGTTTGTATTTTCCCTGCATTAAGCAAGCTTTGTACTAGCTTATCAATCTCATTCTTTTGGTATAAAGCATATCTATAAGGACGTTGATTCACAGGGTTCGATCCTGCCAGCAAGGGAATGCGAAGATCGTGCTGACCTCTGTGACGAGGTAGTGTCTTAGGCTCAGCAAAGATGGATTTAAACTCTTCCAGTAGAGAGTTAATGTGGATATCCTCCTTGTCTAATTTAGAATCTTCAATAGAAGATACAGATGGTTCCATGGTTTCCACATTATGTTGAAAATAAATCATGGAGATCTGAGCTTGTTCTTGCAGTAATTTAGACACATTAACTGAGGCTACTTCTTTCACAGTACCCTCTTTAATGTCGTGAAGTACAACTCTCTTCTTGTCCCATTTAAACTGCATCGTCAACTCCAAAAAATCTGATGTAATGGGTCCTAAAGTGGATAACCACTGCACACCCAACACCATGTCACAATTACCTAAAGGTAACAGCATAATGTCCTGACAGAAGGAAGCATTCTGGAACTTCCACTAGAATTCATCAATCCTTCCTTGAACTCTTAGCTTTCCACCATCCGCTACTGTGACACGAGTCATCTTTGGAGGAAGTATTTTACACCCACGCTTAGATGCAATTCCCGGGTCTAAGAAATTATGAGTTGAGCCTGAGTCAATGAGAACATACAGAACTCGCTTCCCATATAATCCTCTGACCTTCATTGTCTTATATCTTTCAGTAACACCCGCAATAGCATTAGCAGAGATTTGATCAAGTCCTCCTTCTTCCGACAACATAACTTGAGGCTCTTCCTCTGCTTCGAAAAACTCATCATTCTCTTCTGCTTCATCAAGTACAACTGCGTTTTTTTATGCTTAAGATAATGCCCCGGAGTATACTTCTCATCGCAGTAATAACAGAGCCATTTGGCTCTTCTTGCACTCATCTCTTCGTTAGTAAGAAAGGGTCGGGGATGTGTTTTTTTCACTTCACTCGGCTTCAAGTTTTCCTCATAACTCAGCTTTCGCTGTTCCGAAGGTTTGGGGTTAGGAAGAAGCCCTTTAACCGTGCTATTGCTTCCCATCATTTTCCCTTGAGACCAATTTTGAGTGATAGTTTTGCGAGGATGAGCTTTCTCGTATAACCTCCCCAGCAACAAACACTCCCTCACTGATTTCAGTTGTTATGTGCATCTGAGTATCATTGTTCAACCCTGCTAAATACGCACTCACCAAGTAGCTCTCGCTTAACTTCACCTTAGTGCGTATGAGCTCAAATTTGGCATGATAGTCCCCGATACCGGATGTTTCCTGCAAATTCTTCAAATCCGCAATAGGATCATCAAATAATTCCTCAAATCTCTCCTGCACCAGTACTTTATATTGCTCCCAATCTTCAATCACACGCACGTCTAATTCCGATTGAGCTAACACTTGATACCAAGCCGAAGCTTCACCATCAAACTGGATCGATACTAACCGAACTCTCAAATCCATCAGTGTGTTACCGATTCCAAAAAATTCCTCTACCTTAAACAACCACCCCTTAACATTGTCGCCATTGAATCTCGGAAAATCTACCGTAGCTAACCTCGTCATTCCAGCGTAATTAGAGGTTTTACCTGGCCTAGGACGACGATAAAAGTCAGTCGGTTGATTTTCAGGTGGCGCCACGTTCATCGGATTGTTGCTTGTCATGAGTTTGAATGTTTTGATCAACTCACGAACACTCTCCTCCGTTCTTGCATTACGTTCGCCCTGTAACTCAATCGCTTTCTCCAATGCGTCGAAACGAGTCGACGCAGAACCATCGAGCTCACGTGCCGCTGTGTTCTTAATCAAAGATTGCGATCGTGTCTCCGCCATTGCTTTCGAGGTTCGTTTGGAAGGTCTGATACCTTTAATACAGCAAAACGAAAGTGCTATAATATTTCCGCAAGCAATTCAATGTTGATTATACAAAGAATTGTTCACACCAAGCCAAGAGTTTACAAGAAGAAACCACTCTAAAGCATTGACAAGCTGAAGATTTACAGAGAGATTAGAATTCAGTTACAACATTTTTTTTTATCCATAATACAATCTCCTATTCTCTTTTATATCAGCTTGCTTTCTCTCTTCTGTTACCGTTGTAACGACTTTTTTGACCTCGCCTTATACGTGTCCCGTACCGTTACGTCTAACGATCTTCACCTGCCACGTGTACTCTTCGTTTTACTATAACAGAAGAAGATGTCGAGTGTGATGAATACGGAATTCGTGAAAGAGCTGAGCTTGAGGAGTTTATAATAGACAACGAGATAGCAAACTTCATCGATGAGCCAAACATCGAACACAATGTTTATCCAGAGAGTGATGAGGATGAAGAACAAGGATCTAATTCTCACAAGAGTGGTGATGGTATGCGAAAAGGATCAGGCTATCTTCATGAAGACATGAACTTCTCAATGTTATAGCTTTTAAAGATGCAGTTGTGGACTATGTGTTGCGAACTGGGAGGAATTTGAAGCAATACATGTATGACAAACAAAGAATTTCTTACAAATGCGTTGGGACTGGGTGTGATTGTAACTGGAAAATCAAATGTTTGGAAGATTAGGGTGTTTAATAAGGTTCATACTTGTAATAAAAGTGCAAACTGTGAAATGTTTAAGGTTCCTGTCATAGCAAGATCGTTTGTGGACAAGGAACCAGACTATTATATGCCTTTCAAGATGACTCAGGTCATTATGCAAAAATGGGGGATAAAAGTGTCAAGACCTCAATGTCAAGCAGCAAGGAACAAAGCATTGAGATGGTTTGAACAGTTTAGTCGGCTGCGTGATTATGGTGAAGAAATCTTATAATCAAATGCGAACTCAACTGTGGAAACGAAATTGTGATGAATGAAGCTGGTGAAGACGTTTTCAGCAGGTTCTATGTGTGCTTCGACGTAATCAGAAGGACATGGAAAGAAACGTGCATGCCTTTAATTGGAGTGGATGGATGTTTATTAAAATCGAAGATGAAGGAGAGTTGTTAGTAGCTTTGGGTAGAGATGCAGATAATAGGATATACCCAATAGCATAAGGTTGTGTCCAAGTTGAGAGTACTGAGAATTGAAAGTGGTTTATGAAAAAATTGAAGGTGGACAATGAGAGATGAATGTTATATATTTGTTTTTGTCTGAGAGTATGTTTTGTTATTGAGTTTTTGTTCTTGTTTTCACAGGGCTTAATCAGTGATGTTCAACAAGAGCTGCCACGCATTGAGCACCGTACGTATGTGTGTTAGGCATGTGTATGCAAGTCTAAAAAAAGGCTTGGGAAGAAAGCTTTCATGAAACAGCTTGTATGGAATCTGTCTTGGAGTTATAATGAGGTGGAGTATCACGAAAACTCTTGAACGGATTTTCAATTATGACAAGAGCTATTTACAATGAAGTTATGAAGAACAAACAAAGGACTTGGTGTAGGGTTTTCTACCAGCTGGGAAGTTTCTGCGAGGACGTAGAGAACAACTCTACAGAGTCTTTCAATGCATCAGTTGTGAAAGCACGAGAGAAGCTATTCGTCTCTATGCTTGAAACAATCAGGAGGCTTGCAATGTGTCGTATTGATACACAGTCAGTTGCACCTAATTCTCACAATGGGTTGTGTACACCTTACGTTGCTAAGTTCCTTTGCAGCTGAACACAAGAAGGCAACTGAGAGTAGAGTTACAAGAAGTACGAATGCTATGTTCGAAGTTGAAATGGGAGGTTGTTCTCATCGTGTAAGCTTGGAAAGGAGCACATGTACTTGCAGAAAATTTGACATATGTGGCATTCCGTGTGAACATGCTTATGGTGCTATCCTCCATAAGAAGCTCTGACCAGAAGATTATGTGTGCCATTGGTTTCACAGATCAACATGGAGGAAGACCTATAATGAGGGAATAGTTCCACTTAGAGGGTCACATTTTTGTCCAGTCACATGTACCCCTAACATCTACGAACCACCTTCAGTGACAATGCCTGGAAGACCAAAGAAGAATTCCAAAGAAAAAATGATGAAAGGGAAAAACGAATCACCTACAAAGAAGCAACCAAAACAGCTCAAAAGAATTATGCATAGTGGCATTTGTGGTGAACCAAACCATAACTCTAGATACCATAAATCTGGAGCATCATTGGTAAAAAAATTCTTTAATACTTCAATCTCTTTTTATTTGATTTTGTATTTCATATTTAACACTAATTTCTCTTTGCTTTTCCAAGGAATCATCTCACTCTCGAGCTGTAGTACTAGGTGAATCTTCACAAATGACAATGACACATCAAGTTGAATCTTCACAAGGAGTTGTAACACAGCTTGATTAGAATACGATTAAGTGATTGGTGAAGCTTTTGTCTATTTGAACATTGTATGATCGACAACAAAAATCATATGCTTAGTTATGTATGTCTTATGGTACTTTAGCATGGTTGGTCGACAACCAACATTAATGTCACTTACGTTTGGTATTTTTATAATGGTCAATTATAATTTTATTTTGCAGTCTCTTGTTTCATCATAACAAAACCTCAACATTCTTGAATGTGTTGAACACAAATACTCAATAGCAAACCAAATAAGAAAAGACGTTTGAGAGAATCAATTACGGTCTTGAAACTAGAACAAGACTACAAAAGACAAAAGAAGTTTGACTAGAAAGTTGAACAGCAGACCCATCCTAACGATACCACCATGCGCTACTGCCATAGTTGTTTTCATCTGGCTCTGCCACTCCACCAACACATTCTACACCTTCTCCAATAAGCTACACAAAGTGAGAACAAATACCAAATCACATAACCAAATCAGATACTAAGCTACACGAAATTTTGAATCAAATTTTCAAAAAAATCAAACTAAATATACAAGAAAATCATAACAAAGATAAACAAATACATTCCATTTTGTTCCTATTTTGGATACTTCTTGATCGACTAGAATTTCCAGACTCGTTACTCATCACGTTACGCATCATAGCCTTCACATTTGGTCAAGATTCAGAGAAAATCAATTTGAAAATTTTATCGGGTCAATAGACTACAATCGGGTCACTAATTACTTACATGTCGGTTAACTTCAGGTAAAGGTTGTACCGATCAGGTTTGGTTAAAAAAAACTGTGAGATTTAAGTGATTTGTGGAATTAGATTCGACGATACAATATCGGGTGCAAATACAAGTTTGTTATCGATTTTAGGTGCAATTAGATTGAGATTCAAAATTGAGGTTAAACTATATTAAAGTTGTGTTCCTTTTAGAGGAAAAAATTACATGTAATCTCACAAAGACTTGTTATAAAATCTCTTCAAATCACCAAATCTTTTGATTTAATAAAAAAGAAAAAATCAACCAAATGAGTCTAAACATTCTTGAAAGTCACTCTAATCTCTCAAAGTTTTCCAAAATCTAAATTCTATCAAATATATTAGAAACACTCTATAATTCAGTAGAGTTATTTTAGAATACTAGTATCAAAAACTCAATTATTTTATGAGATACATTATGTTTTTTTTTCTGTTTCTAAATAATATGTTAAATTTTACCAATTTTTTCACCTGAGTATGACTCCGAGATAGTCACATTTATCTACATGGTATTGTTAGAAGTTTGAGGGATTGTTTTTTTTTTTGTCAACGGCAAATTATATTGGGTCACAACTGGTCGGCCCAATAGCCAAATTCCTACATAATGTAGGCATGGGGACTCGATCCCGGGTTATGCAAATGTGCTGCCTTAAGTGGACTTACCGTCTGCCACTAGGCTAGATGCCATTTGCAAGTTTGAGGGATTGTTTATGAATTGTTGATTAAAAAATCGATCAAATTAAATAATAATATGTGATTATTTAATTTAATTTGTGTAGGTAGAATTCTCAAAAAGATTTTTTATATTCTAGATTTAGTAGATTTAGTTCTTATAATTTAAATTTTTAGTTGGAAAGAGGAAGACGAAATTATCTTGACAATGTAATTGTAAGATAATGTCATTAAGAAAATATGTAGTTTGTTGAAAAAGTAACATTTATTAAATCTGTTATTTGCACAGAATAAAAATAAATGGTTAAAGCTACCATATACCAACTTCCAACAATTATTAACATATCCCACATTTGAATAAGTTAAAAAAAATGTCATGTTATATATATACTACTAAAATTTAAAATGATATACTTTAAAATTCTAACCTTAAGATAGTAAAATGTACATGATATTGCCCTTAGTATTTTTATTACAAAAGAACAAAAATTAAAACTTCATTAGTGACAAAATAGTCAATACACATTACTATCCGATTATTTAGTGGATCATTCAACAATTTTTTGAACATTTGCAGTTACTTAATTTTTTTTTTTATCAACGGCAAATTATATCAGACCATAACTAACCGGCCCAATAGCTAAATTTCTATATAATGTAGGCAGTAAAACTCGATTTCAGGTTATGCTTAAGTGGACTTACCGCCTGCCACTAGGCCAAGTTCTTTTTACGTAATTCACTTCTTTTTAAAAAACAAAACTAATAAATTAGGTCATAAAGTTTGAAACGTACTAATTAATCATAATACGTATAAACATAAAACTACTTTGATCACATGATATTAATGACTTTTTATAAATATACAGAGGTTTATAGATCATTTAATAATTATGGGTAACTTGAAAATTACGGGTCATATGATAATTCCAAAATATTAGTATAATAAAATTACTTTATATTTAAATTGCAAAATAATATTATTATTTATGCTCAGTGCTCTAGCATGGGCTAGAACTAATTAACATTTAATGTTTCTGATTACATATATATAACGTTTAAGATGCTTTCCGATGTATTAAAAACTCTTTATTGGAAGTAGTTTGTTACCATTATTTGCATCTTTTGTTTCTTAATCTTAATTTATTGTAGTCAAAATCTTCGAATAGATGCTGCTACATAGGTTAATTTCTTTGCGGCATTAGACAGAACACAAAAGTGGAAGCATGAGTCATGCAAAATGAAGCAATATGTTAAATTCAACTTCATCGTTCATACAATATCAAATCTAGTGGTCCATTTACGGTTTTTAACGCATATATGTTTTGTGATTCCACCATTAATATTCACATGATTGTTCTCTATATAAATTATCCATCCTTCCTAAACTTTGTCTTAGTCTTATGCAAAAGAAGAGTAATAAAATCTCTTAGAAAACAAAAATGGAAGCGAGAGTAATTTCTTGCACTACTTTTGGAGACGACAAGGTCGTGAAGATTGCTGTTCCGAACTATCAAGCAATTGCCAAATACAAAGCTGGACAAAACCAAACGACTATTGTTGTTTCCGACGATACTTGCTTGGACAAAGATGTCGAAGAGATTAAGCAGAGTTGTGAGAAACTTGGTTATGTTTACGAAGGAAGACTTAACGAAGAATACTCTCAAACAAAGACTGGACCTTGTTTGGTCTGAAATTTAGAATAACTTTCTATGTTTATGTATTCTTTTCTGCATTTTGCTTTCCATGTTTTCAGTTTATCTCTTGGTAATTTGCTGCTATGAATAAATCTATGGGTTCTTAGTTTTTATTACATTAAACACTTCTTAAGCATAAATTACACTTCTTACAACACTTTGACTTTCACCTCATCAGTCGCTGGCCTCTGATTCTGGAGATGATGATTCGGTTTTCTGACTAGTAATGGATATAGCTTCTTCTATTGCTTGAAAGAATGTAACACTTTTGTAAATAAAGAACCCAACCAGCATTGGGATCAATTTTAAAGTACCAATCCATACGCGGGAACAAGTATTCTGCAATTTATTAAGTCAAATAAAGTAAATATGATTTGATATAATCAACTTGACTTTGATGAAAGATATATAATGCACAAGAGAGAGAAACCCTTACGCATTCCATCTATTGAATATCATAACCAATATGGCCGGGACTAGTAACCGTGGCTGATTAGCTGCTCTCTCTGTCAAATCACAACCAAAGAAAGAAAGAAAAAGCGATTAGCGAGTGAGTGATCTCGATATAGATAAACCGATAGGCATTTGAAGAGAAACAAAGTAGTACTTGACCACTCCTCTGGCTCAATCTGCCATGGCATCTACAGTGTTACCAAGCATCCTCATATATGCTAATGAACCCATCAAGCCAGCACCAAAACTGTGACAGAATTCCCAACAAATATAAAATAAAATCCAATCAGATGAGTTACAGTTATTGAGGAAGGGTTTAACTTATTTTTGAAAGGGAAGACAAACCTAAGTGCTATCTCTGGGGTATATGAGATATAAGCTGAGACTAAACCTACGCCACCAATACCGACTGTGAGAACCTGTAGTTTATTTTTTAGCTGCAGAAAACAATCCAAACGTTAAGAAAGTAGGAACTGAATGCCTTCAAACGTATCGAAGTAGCCCGCCCATGAGGGTAAAGAGTTATGCATATACAAGATGCCTTTCACGAGATCCCAAACCAAGGACTAAAGCCATATATGACATATTTGTCATACCCTCAAAAGATTAGATAGTGAAAGGAGGTACCTTGAAATATTGTTCCCTATGTTTAGCAGCCTGTACTTCTGGGTCACCACGTGGCCGCCTAAGCTTCCTAAACATCACTTCCTGCGGCACAAAATAGAAAATGAAGGAAGAACAATGAGGTTCACGTTTTCCGATTCTGATCACTGTTCTTAGTAAACATGATATTGCAGTTGATGTGGAACTAATCAATCACAGAACAAATGGTGGATAATTTGCAATGAACTTTCACTGCCACCACTTGCAGCCTTAGTTGCTCTATCCCATTTATCTTGCTCGCGACGTGTTGGTGCTAGCTTCCATCTAGGAGACGCAGAGGCCTTACTCTAACCAAAAAGACGAAAAAAGAAGTACACTTCAGAGACATAGACAATGAGCAGATGTGGCTTTGTCATATCAAAGTATGACTGATAATCGCACCATCTGGTTTTTAGCTTTGGAACTGACGGCGTGAAGAGCATCTTTTACAACTGATTTGGGAGTGGATGCAAGCTCTTTGCTTAGAACAACATCCATACTGTATTTACAGATAACAAAAGAAAAAAACCATTTCATCAAAATGCAAGAAATAAATTTCTGATTGTTACCAGTTTAAAGGAGAGAACCTGTCAAGACTCGTAACTCTGCTAAAGCTCAGAAACCCAGACGAATCTTCCTGTTATATTGAAGGACGCAAAAATCAGTGTTTGGTTCACATTGTAAGCAATCTAAAAACGCTAAGAGAATTAGAATCAATAGTGAAAACATAAAACTGGGCTTTAAGTTCTTTCTAATTTCTCGGAAAAAAAATGAACCTTTGAGGGAAATGGGTCGAGAGAAGAATCATCAGGGGAATCGAATAATCTCTTCATTTGATCCATAAAATCTCTGTTCCAGATTAAGTGTTTGGAGGTAATGGGATCTTCTTTTTCACCTCCCCAGTACTTTCGAAGCTTCGTAGTAGTCGGAGACCACCGTAATCTCCGGGAGAAACGCCGGTGGACCATTTCTCCGGTTTCGTATTGGGTAAAATGACTTTGGTTGGTCGACGATTATTGGATAATTGATCTTGAGGAATCGGTGGCGTTGTTGATGTAGCTGAGATGTAGCAAAGAATCGCCATGGATGAGTTTCTTGTAGAGGTTATGACGCTTTAGCTGATGATGATTATGAAGATGAAGAATGTAACAAGTTATTAGTAAATATTAAAGTAATAGAAAAGTATGAAAAAAAAGAATAAGATTCTTGTTTAAGAATTCTAAGAATATTTAAAGTTGAGTTTTTTAATTTTTAAATAGTTTTTTTTTTTCAACGGCAAATAAATTGACAATAAGATAATTAGAACATCGGTCCTATCATCTGTGTTAACCTATAAATCTACCCTGGCTGCCCGGGCTAGTTCATCTGCTTTGTAATTCAATGATTTCGGGATAACTGATAAGGTACAGCTTCTAAAGAGCGATTTCAATCGAGTGTAGACCTCCTGATATGTCTCGGACGCCGGTCAGTCCTCAGGATTCTGGAAAATGTGCCACACGATTCACAATCAGTAGAAAACTCAACGATCATCACTCGTCTCTGTACCAACGCCTCCATTGCCCGTATGACCGCTTCCAACTCCGCATGTAAGGCCGACAGACATCGGTGTCCTCTCCCTGATTCCATCAAACTTCCTTCCACTGAATCTGGAAAAGCTATCCAACCAAACCCCGAATAAGGATCGGCTGCTTTCCAGGAGGCGTCCACATAACACTTATAACCATTGAACGACTGATTAGCTGTGGTGGGAAAGATTGAAACCGACTTATTATTGCCGGTCATAGATCTCATAGAATCTAACGGAATCTCACAATTCGTTCGAAGTGTAGACCATTCCTCATGGTCCAGGATTGCCCTTCGTAACACTAATCTTGGGTCCCTATTCGAAAAGCAGAAGTCATTACGTACTTTCCAAATGTGCCATAAAATCCAAGGGAAGACTTCCTCCTCCATTATCCGTGAACCACGGGAGAACAAGTAGTCCAAATTATACCACAAGGAAACCCTTGGGAACACGCCCGGCGCCGAAGGAATAGGCGATAATGCCCATACTTGACGGGCAGGTGGACACTCAAAAAACACATGCGACAATGACTCTTGGTCTGCCGCACATCTTGGACATCTGGGGTCCCCACCATTACTACGCCTGACCAGATTTTGTATAACAGCTATACTTCCTGTCAAAATCTGCCAGATAAAGTGTTTTATTTTTTTTGGGCAATCTAATTTTCAGTTTTCCTTAAAGAAAAAGTCTAGGGAAAGCCCCATCTGTGGGTGGTTTTCCCCTGACTCTCCCTCAATTGACGCATAGCCTGACTTGACCGTATACCGACCATTCCTGGTGAAATACCATCCCCACTTATCCACACCATTCTCTCTAGGTATGCGCATAGCCAAATTTAATTGAGCATCTTTAGGCTCAAAATACTGATGAACCAAAATATCCTTCCACTGACCCGTATTTTGATCGATAAATTGATCGACTGTTATGACCGGGAAAAGATGTAATTCTGATCTTACAGGTGGCCGAGGGTAAACATCCGTGATCCAGGAGTCTTCCCAAACCCTAGTCGTACTACCATCACATATTCTTCTTATCATACCTCTAGTGACTAGAGGCTTGCTCGCCATAATACTTCTCCAACCATAGGAGGAACCAGCCAGTAGTTGAGCATCCATTACATCTCTGCCTCTGTAGTATCCCCTCAACACTCTAGCCAAAAGAGAATTTGGGAACTCTATGAGTCTCCAAAAATTGCTTCGCCAATAATGCCATATTAAATCCTTCTATCCTGCGGAATCCCAACCCACCCTCTGCTTTAGGACGACATAATTCCTCCAATTTTTTCCAGTGTATTCCATTAGGTTTCGGTGAATTTGCCCACCAGAAACGTGCTATAGCAGACTGCACTCTCTGAAGTAAAACTTTTGGGAGTTTGTAACAACTCATCATATAAGTAGGTAGAGCGGTGAGAATTGATTTGATCAAAATCTCCTTGCTCGCTTTCGATAAAAATTGTGTTGTCCAATTAGCTATACGAGCTTCCAGTCTCTCGGCGACGTAAGCAAAAATTTGGGTTTTAGATCCATTCAGACTCTCCGGTAGTCCTAGGTATGTTCACAATCCCCCGGTATTCTGTATCCCCACAATAGTCTGAACAGCTTCTATGTTTGCCCGGCTCACTTTATGACCAAATTGAATTGAGGACTTACCAAAGTTAATCTTTTGCCCCGATACCATTTCATATTCATGCAGAATTTTGAGAATCATTCTGGCTTCTACTGCACTAGCTTTACAGAAAAATAATGTATCATCTGCAAATAATAGATGTGACAATGCGGGGCTCTCCCTCGTTATACTAATACCCGTTAGGAATCGATCATCAACAGCTTTATTTATTTTCGCAATAAGTACCTCTGTACACAAAATAAACAAATATGGTGATAGAGGATCACCTTGACGTAACCCCCTCTTGGGTAGAATTCTACCCCCGGGAGACCCGTTCACTAGAACTGAGTACTCTACACTGGTAATACACCACATAATACACCTCACCCATTTCTCACAAAAACCTAATTTAAGTAGCAAAGACTGAATGAAGCTCCATTCCACTCTGTCATACGCTTTGCTCATGTCAGTCTTTATGGCCATAAAGGTTTCCCTGACACTACCATTTGTTCTAAGAGCATGCATCATCTCCTGAGCAATCAGAATATTGTCTGAAATAAGTCGCCCTGCAACGAACGCTGATTGCGTCTCTGACACTAACTTAGGTAATACTCTTTTCAGCCTTAAACATAGAACTTTAGAGATGATCTTGTAGCTGATATTACATAAACTTATTGGTCTGAACTCAGACATCCTAGTTGGCCTTGGCGTCTTTGGAATCAAACAAATATTCGTCATATTCAGGGTTTTCTCAAAATACCCTTGTTCCAGAAATCTGTTAACCAAGCTCACTAAATCATTTTTAACAGTGTCCCAAGAGAACTGGTAAAACTGAGCCGTCAATCCGTCCGGTCCCGGCGCTTTATCTGGGCTCATCAAAAATAGAGCCTGTTTCACCTCCATTTCATCTACTGGTCGTGTTAGAATCTGATTGTCTAGATCCGAAATCTTTCCCTCTAACTCTATACTCTGGTTTAGATGGCCACTACTCATTGAGAACAACTCAGTGAAGTATTTCGATGCTTCCTGAACTATGTCCTCCTCCTTTGTCACCCATGTGTCATGACTAGTTACTAGTCCTGAAATACGGTCTTGCACCCGTCTTTGTTTTACTTTAGCATGAAAGAATTTTGTATTCTCATCGCCTTCCTGGAGCCATTGGATCCTACTTTTTTGTTTCCAATACACTTCCTCTTCCACATATGCCTCTTTCAATTGGTTTGTAACCTCCTCCAATTTCTTTGGGTTTGGTACTGATTCACTTACACACTCATCGACAACTTTCTCTTCTAACCTTATCCGAGAAGGAGACGCTTTGATTGCTACTTATCCCCTTTAGATTCCAGCTACGTTGAACTAAATCCCGAAATCCATTTTTCCAGGTCCATCTCTTGTCAAAGCTGAAAGTACGACGCTTATTCATACCATCTTCTATCTTAAAAGTTCCCAATATTGGTCTATGATCAGACCCTATCATCTCCAAGTAATTTATTACACCAGATGTGAAGAGGTCCTGCCATAATACATTACCATAAGCCTTATCCAGACAGCACCGGACTACACCATTTCTGCGATGACCTTGCCAGGACCAAGTGTTCCCAAGTTTCGGAAATTCTAGCATACCACAATCCGTGATCATTTGATTGAATTGGTGAAACGATTGATGACACCGCTTAACTCCTCCTTGTTTTTCGTGGTTCCCAGAAATCTCATTAAAATCCCCTGTGATCACCCAAGGTTCTGATCTTGTGGTGCTCATTCGGGTTAACTTTTCCCAGACTTCTGCCCGGTTTCCTCTAACCGGTTCTCCATATAGAAAAGTAATATGTGCTCTTGCTCCTAATATATCTAATGAAATGTCAATCATATTCTTGTTTTTACAATTTATATTGACATTATATTTATCATTATACATTAAGGTCAGTCCACCACTAATCCCATTTGGTTCCATTGTTACTAGATTACTAAAATTAAAATGTAACTGTAACTTTTCCAACAAAAAACTTTTATTCTTTGTTTCTGAAAGAAATAAAAAAATCAGGTCTACAATTTTTCCAAATATCACGAAGATAACTTATTGATAATTTATTGCCAATCCCCTGACAATTCCAACACATAAATTTAAAATTCATAAAACTAAACTATGTTGCGAGCTTTTATATTGCTCTTTATATTTGCCCTCCTTCTGCTTACCCAAACGAGGCGTTATTATGGCCATCTTTTTCGTGGAAATACCTCTCAAAGGTGTTAGCACTCGGCCTGCTAGCTTTCCCACACCCACCTGCGATTTGGCAGCTCGTGTGGCCTTGAACTTCTGCAGCTTTGCAGCCATTTTCTCGTGTACCAAGGTCTCTTCTTCGACTGTCAGGTCTTCGTTGCTATTCATCACAGCCTCTATGGCTATTTCCTCCATGATTCTGTCCTCCATCTCATCCGTCTCACTCAAGACAAGATCATCTATTGCTTCCAATTGTTCGGCTGTTAATTCTGGGATTTCTTGATTGCCAGCTGCCACTACACCTACTTCTTTGATACCTTCAATCTGCGAAGTATCCTTAGTTTCCTCAGCATTCTCGGCATCAGTTTCCTGAAATAAGGGTCTTCTGACCTTTTTCGCCGAGCCCATCTCCTCAACTGCCGCTGCTTCAGTTACCTGAGAGTGACAAAATGAGTTTCCAGCCAATATCACAACATATACAAACCAACAGACTTGAACATCAGCTGTTACCTTGCTTTCTGTTTCAGAAATAGGTACAGTTTGTGTTAAGTCACTTTCCCTTTTATCCCCTATGTTCTTATTCTCAGCCGTTTTTATCCTAGCAGCCAGACCTGCTGACTTTTTCCCATGTAATGCCCCCTTAAAGCTCTTATTGCGGTCTAATTGTGGCAGCTTCCTACTTCTTTCATTACTAGAAAGTCGATTATCTAATTTCAATTTATAGCATACATTAGAGTCATGTGTCATTCTGTAACACATAGAGCAATATCCCTCTAATCTCCTATATTCTAGCATGATTTTCGACTTTTTACCCTCCTAGAATTCTAAGACCGATGAGAATATCAAAGGCTTTGAGCAGGGCAGTTCCATTAAAACCTGACATTTTCCTACATCTATTGCAAGAACCACTCCCACTGAATTGGCCATTACTCTATAGACTTCTTCTACACGATACTCAAATGGTATTCCTGTGAACTTAAGCCATAACTTTATCGTGTTTGGATAGTCTGCATCTGCCATAGGTTTCCATGGAGCATATAAGACCATCCAACCATCGAAGTTTATGGATCCATATTGCAAAACATTAACCAGATCCGCCTCAGATTTGAATTCAAATTGGAAGCGTCCGTTACCTAAATTTAGACCCTTAACTCTACCCACTAGATTCCAGAATTGCGGCATCCGAAAGAGGAATGTGTCAACATTTTGAATCTGGGGATTCAGACATCGTCCCATTAACACTTTCGAGCTTCTGGCTAGCAACTCAGCATTTTCTATCTTAGGTATTTTGATCTTTAAGACTCGAGGTGGTGACTTGACACTCATATTTTTCGGTTTAGTATTTAGGAGAGACATTGACTTAGCGTATTCTATGTCTTCCTCTAGCACAACTATAACACGCTGAGCTGCTTGGGTTAACTTATGACTTATACCTCCCGTATTTAAAGACAAATACAGAGAGGGATGTTTTCAAAAATTAGTTATCTTAATCACCTCCCCCCAAAGTTTTAGGAATATTTCCAGGAGATATCTAGATAAGTTCTCTTTATTCAAATTATTTGAATACAAGAGACTTATCTTTAAGACTATAGTTTTATCTTTTAATCGTATCGGAACCGTATTCAATGACAGTCTACAGCAGCCTCTAATTAACCACTTATCCCCATAAAAACTGAATTTAACTGAATCAGTTCCTACCTTTTTGAAGGTTGATAATATCAATATCCGTTGAGTTCCTTCAGCCTTGCTGATTCGTACCAGTTTTAGATCGGTGATTTCCATCGTCCATATCAACCACCTGCAAATTAACGGTTTCCTTTTAACACTTAGACGCCACATTAGTTTATAAACCAGCTCATTGATACCTTCGTCATTGAGATCACATGTACTCTTTTATATTCTACACTCACTTGTCCTTAATAGACTATAAGACTTTATTTCCAAAGCCTTTAGACTATAGTTCCATTTCCAAACTGAATTTAAAAAGCCAGATATACCCTTTGCGATGAATGAGGCACTCCAGAGCCAAAGATATTTTCCAGAATCCTCCTTATTCCTCCACACTACGTCCTGGGTTAGCCATTTAATTTCAAGCACCACTTGGGAATTCTCCAAGATTAAACTCCAAAGCAGCCCTTGAGAGAATTCCCTTAGGCTACCTAGACTTCCTTTTATCCCAGAATCTTTGTCTTCTCCAACTTCAAGAATAAGATAAAGAGGCATTAGATATGACTGTGGATCATTTACACTATCAACTAGTCTTATATGCTTAAAGACCACTCTATTTCCATTTAACCTTCTAGTCGATAACTCAATGATGGAATTTCTTCTCCATCTAAACATTTTCCGAATTAAATCTGTGATCAAATCCCTACTCTTAGAGTTAGGTATGACAATTTTGTTAAGATGAACCATTCTTTTCACGACAATCATCATTGGACTTAGCCTCCCATTATGGACATATCGGACCTTCTCCGACTTATACCTTAGCAAATATCTACCTAGGTCATATCTAATTCTCCGAGAACCGATGCTATTCCTACATCGGTTTCCTCTCGATGGCCACTGTTTTCGGGTTTTAATCTCCAGAATCATTGCCTTCAACCATTTAGATGGGTTTACCAACGGTAAGAACCCTATAACTATCTTCCAATACAATCTCGGGATTAGGAAATCCCTCATAAAACTGTGAAAAAATACACCTCTAACCTTATCATTGTCTCTCCTCCCGGCGGAAGCTGCCCCGATCTCCCATCCCCTTTCTCTGAAACGTTGTGTTAAGTGAAACCCTACTCCTCCTTGAAGTCTCCGCGAAGCAGATCTACTCTTGTCACCACCTCCGCCGCCGTATTGACGCTAATGGGCCGCCCCCGAAACCCTACTCACCGCCGAATCGATTGTCGTCTGAATCGCCACTGATGTCGCCTATCGCCCCCGAAACCCTACTCCATAGTTTAATTAGTTCAAAATTTATTAAATATAATAAACTTTAAATTTTTATTTAAATAGTATTATTAAATAGTTAAGAACGAGGGTAAATCAATACAGTAAGCATAATCGTTGTTTCCTGGCTTATATTCTCCTAGTTAAACCTAGTCGGCTGTCTAAGGAGGTTTTGACTAAAGATAAGGACAAGATTCCTATGAAATTCTAAGTTTAATGATTAATGTTCGTTGTTGGAATTGTCAAAGTTTAGGCAATAAAGTTACAATTGGTTATTTGAGAGACATCTGGAAACTCTATAAGCCTGAATTTTTATTTATGTCAGAGACTAAAAATAATGTTATATTTTTTGAAAAAATTCAGTGTCATCTTGGGTATAGTTTATTATCTACAGTTGAACCTATTGGTACAAGTGGGGGTTTAGCATTACTATACAAAGATTATATGAATGTTACCATAAATTATAAAGATCAAAATATGATCGATATAACGACAGAATTAAGTGGTAAGGAAGCTGTTATTACTTTCTTATATGGAGAACCGGTTCAGCATAGACGAGATTACGTTTGGGAACGGTTAACAAGACTAGGTACACAGCGTTTAGGACCTTGGTTAGTAACATGAGATTTTAAGGAGCTCACTGGGAATCATGAGAAATCAGGTGGTTCCCTAAGACCATTATCACAATTTGAAACATTTAATCAGATGTTGCGGGATTGTGGTGTATTTGAGTTCCCTAAAATTGGAAATATATGGTCATGGCGGGGTGTCCGGCATAATGGTATAATAAGATGTGTTCTGGATAAATCTTTTGGGAATGCAGAGTGGCATGATTTATTTTCTAAATCAGTGGTAGAATATCTGGAAATGATAGGCTCTGATCATAGACCGATTTTACGAAGGTTTTCGGATAATACAGTGTCCAGGAAATGACAATTTATTTTTGATAGACGGTGGATTGGAAAACCTCGATTTATGGACACTATTCATAAAAGTTGGAAGGTTATACAACTGAAGGAATCTTTAACACTAGATAATAAATTGAGGGCTTGCCGCCGTGATATCTCATATTGGAGGCACACCAATATCGAACCTGGACAACTCAAAATAAATAAATTGAAACAGAAGATCGAGAATCTGAAGAACAATGGGTCCGGGGATCCAGATAGACTACTGCAGATCAATGTGGAGTTACGGTCAGCTTATACTGAAGAAGAGGCTTACTGGAAACAGAAAAGTATGAACAAGTAGTTAAGAGAAGGAGATGAAAATACCAAATATTTCCATGCCCAAACAAAGCAGCGAAGAGCCCGTAATCGTATAGTTGGACTTTATTCGAGTGCTGATGTTTGGGTTTCCAAGGAGGATGATATTCTTCGAGAAGCGACAGACTATTTCTCGAAACTTTTCTCTAGTAATGGGGACTCTACTATATTTTTGGATGACCTTGAATCTAAGGTCAATGACCTGGATAATCAAATTTTGATGAGGCAAGCCACTCCTGAGGAGGTGCGCCAAGCTCTATTTTCGATGGACTCTAGTAAAGCACCTGGACCAGACGGAATGACAGCTTTATTTTTTCAGGAAATGTGGGAATTGATACAAGATGACTTGGTCAAATTGGTTAATAGTTTCTTATTAAGTGGTTACTTTGAACGGTGTTTAAATAAGAAAAATATTTGTCTTATTTTGAAAGTTTTCCGTTCAATAAGGATGTCGGAGTTTCGACCAATTAGTTTATGTAATGTGGCATATAAGGTAATATCCAAGGTGATGTGTATTCGTCTGCGGAGGGTGTTGCCTTAAATAGTTTCGGAGACGCAATCAGCTTTCGTAGCGGGGAGGAACATTTCGGATAATATTTTGATTGCCCAGGAAATGTTCCACGCCTTGCGGACTAATAGAGCGATCAGGGGCAAATACATGGCCATTAAGACGAATATGATTAAGGCTTATGATAGAGTTGAGTGGAATTTTGTGACGACTTTGCTACGAAAATTAGGTTTTTGCGAAGCATGGATTAAATGTATTATGTTTTGCATCACGATTGTAGAATATTCGGTTTTATTGAATGGCGCCCCAGGGGGTCGTATAATACCACAACGAGGTCTAAGGCAAGGTGATCCTATATTGCCTTATATCTTTATTCTCTTTATACAAGTGCTTATCTCAAGGTTAAGAGATGCAGAACAGAGAGGATTATTAACTGGGATCTCTATTGCGCAGACTAGTCCGGCGATGACACATTTATTATTCGCTAATGATAGCATGTTCTTTTGTAAAGCATCAAAAGAAGAATCACAGCAGATTCTAAAGATTCTTACAGAATATGAACAGATTTCTGGACAACAGATAAATTTCTAGAAGTCGTCAATTCAGTTTGGCCAGGGAGTCCCTGCTTGTGACAAATTAGACTTGCATTGATCCCTTGGGATTCATAATGTGGGAGGTATGGGATCTTACTTAGGGTTACCTGAAAGTATTGGAGGGGCAAAGATGAAAGTTTTTGCTTTTGTACGTGAGAGGCTCAAGGATAAAATTAATAGCTAGTCCTCAAAATTTCTTTCGAAAGTAGGCAAGGAGGTTCTGATTAAGTCGGTCCTGACAGCCTTACCTACGTACGTGATGTCTTGTTATAGACTCCCTAAGATGGTCGTCGGCCAGTTGAATTCTGCTATTGCGGATTTTTGGTGGTCTAATTCACGGATCACGAAGGGGATTCATTGGCAGAAATGGCTTAAAGTATGTAAACCTAAGACCGAAGGTGGACTAGGTTTTCGAGTTTTGGAGGAGTTTAACTCGGCCTTATTGGCAAAACAATTTTGGAGACTTCTAGATTCCCAGAGTCATTGCTGGCCAGGGTTCTAAGAGATCGTTATTTTAAAGACACATTTGGTACCCGCCTCGGGCTAACTCGTCTTATGGGTGGCGGAGTATTTTATCGGCAAGACATTTGGTCGCTAAAGGTGTCATTAGACGGTTAGGGGATGGTAGGAATACAAAGGTCTGGATAGACCCTTGGATTCCAGATAAAGTACCCAGACCGGCAAAACCGAATTCTCTTTCTTTGTTTCCTGACCTGACAGTGGATCAGTTTATTGATCACCGTTCAGGTTCGTGGAAGGAGGTATTGGTCCGTCAATATTTTGATCCTATTGACGTCCAATACATACTAGGCATCCATATTCCACGATGTCAACACACGGATTATTGGGGTTGGCTGTTCACCAGGACAGGACGGTATACCATAAAGTCAGGGTATCTAGTAGAGACAACTACCTCGCATCTCGAGGTCGGTTGCCATGGTCCAAATTCAGGCATTATATGAAAAGTTGTGGAAAATTAATGCACCAAATAAGATACGACATTTCTTGTGGCAAATATTGTCATGAAGTGTTGCCGTGAATCAGAACCTTATTCGACGGGGAATCAGATGTAATGTGGAGTGTTTGAAGTGTGGAGCAGAAAGAGAGACTATTAATCATGTTCTCTTCCATTGTCCTCTGGCACTCCAGACCTGGGCTCTATCAGACATCCCATTTGCGATACATATTTTTACAGGGGATTTTATCTGGTATAACATGGACTATTTATTTTGGAGATTACTTGATATAGGTGACCTCCAATATTTTCCTTGGCTGATTTGGCACATTTGGAAAGCCAAAAACGAATTTTGTTTCTCTAACATTGATACTGACCCTCGCATTATCATATCTAGGTCGAAGGCAGACTATAGAGAATGGTCAGAGACTCGATTACGACCATTGGTTCAACGGACCCGACTATTGAGTTATACCGAGACACAGAAATCCACTTGGATTTTTCCTTCTACAACTTATTCAGGGTTCACAGGTTTCAGATGTTTCGTGGACGCTTCCTGGAAGACGACGAACCAATTAACCGGGCTAGGGTGGTTCAGTTTTCCAAATTTGGTGGAGGGGTGTTGTTCGGGTGCTCGGAGTGTTAACCGCAGTTTATCAGCGCTACACGCAGAGGTCGAGGCTGTACTTTGGGCTATGGAATCGATGGTGACTATCCAGGCATTGGAGGTAGAGATGTCGACGGATTGTGAGGTGGTGGTGCATATTTTTGATACTCCGGGGGAATGGCCAGCTTTCCTACCTTACCAAGAAGATTTTGCACGACTCCGCAGTTTATTCTCGTTTTTCTCTCTTTCGATTATCCCACGTAATCTCAACTATAGGGCTGATGCTCTTGCCAGATTTGTTAGAGAGACATGTTATAGTTGATTGTATTGAACCTTGATTTGTGTAGTATTGCACTTTATATGATTGCCCTTAACAAAAAAAAAAAAAAAAAAACCCATTTTAAAAAAAAGATGCTCTAAAAACTACACTAGTTTTCAAAGTTTATGCTTTTCTTTTTGTAAAAAAGTTTGGTTTGCCATGCAAATAGCAGGTGACGAGTTCGAAAACTATAAAGTTGTCAATTGTAACTAAGAAAATGATAGAATATGGGTTTTGGATTGGATTTTGTATCCAGTGATAAGAATAATGCTGATAAAGAAAATATTAATTGCATATAACTGAGAGCTACGGACAAAAATTTCTTTATAATGATAAATCCAGAGGGTCCACAATGATAATACACATCGGGAACGATCTGTCTTCTTATTGTTTATCAATAGAAGAATGCATCTTCTTCCGTATAAGTTATGAATCTATATAATCTGAATACATTACATATTCAATCATTTTGTTTTTGTCTACGATTCTGACGAGAACTAATCCAGCTTCATTCAAAAATTGAACCGGAGAATCAAGTGTGGAAGATAACTTTAATCTTTGGCTCGTTTGCTCTGGGATTTACGTTTGGTAACGTCTAGACATCTTTTCCTTAACCGAATAGTCTTTGGTGTGACCTGCCCACATCAAACCAAAACGCATAAGAAAAGCCTGAACGAATATATCCTTCATGAATCATATGAATACCAAGATGAACAATGTACCTCAATAAGTTCATCTGATGCAACGTATCCAATAGCTTCCTCAAGTGTCATCTGAATCGAAATAGAATTCACACAAAGGTAAGAAACTGTAAGCCATCAAGAAAACAGTTTACTTGTGATATCTTTTGATGTTGTGAGACGAGAAATGGGTAACATACAAGACGAGGTGGAGATAGCTTCACATTTTCATCTTTCCCAGCAGATCGAATGTTTGTAAGTTCTTTAGCCCTTACTGGGTTAACCTGTAGTGCAAGGACAAGTGAGCTTATGGCATTTAGTCAATTTGTTGTGATTTTTTCAGCGTGAAGAGGAGAGAGTTAAACAACTTACATCAAGATCTGTGTCTCGTGTGTGCTCACCGATAATCATTCCATCATACGACTGTTAAAGTCAAAAAGTTGAGAAGGTGCAGTATTAGCATGGATCAAATACAGATAAAGCACATAATATGTTTCAAATACAGATACTTTAAACCGGAATCAAAAAACAAAATTTTGTTTTTCTTTATCATATTAAGAGGGTTCTCACATCCAGCCCCGGATTCACAAAGAGAATGCCACGAGCTTCCAAACTCATCAGTGAATGAGCTGTGATAGTGCCATAGCCCATGGAAACCTGTTTCATCAACATGAAGTTACAATCAAAACTTACAAGTGCACTCAAATCCGTAAGGGGAAAAAATATCAATTGAACACTATCTCTTCTTGAAAGCTAAACAATCAGCTTAAGAGCAACAAGCCATAGACGTACCAATACTCCTTTCCTAACATTGCCAAGCGGACCTCTGTACTTTTCGTAATCTGCAAGAACGTGATGGAACAACAGTTATCAATTGAAGAAGAAAGTACTAAACCTTTGGATTTTTAGATGCTTCTAATAATGAGATATCTTCAAACATATGCTTTCTATATGTTTATATCTATGATAATTTTCCTGACAAGAAAGTCAATCATATCTGAAGCTGAAACTGAATTGATGCTTAGGAACAACGAATATACTGAGAAAAGAGAGGAAGATAAAGGAATGCAAGTAGGGAAGTTATATACTTAGGAAAGCACGATGCATGAATCCAGTTCCACGGGTGTCACTGCTAAACACACATCTGTACCCCACCAAACCTCTGTAGAGCAAAAGCGTACTTTGGTATATTTCTTCCAGGCAGATGACTAAATGTGAGTACAAAATTTATGAAAATTATTTAAGTTAGCAAACTAACCTTGAGGGACAAGTTAATGACAGTCTTGTTCTACCCTCATTTCCAGGGACAGGACCCATGTCAGCAACTTCTGCCCGCCTATGGGAGAGAGCTTCCATCACTAATCCTACGTGCTCATCATTAATCTCAATAGTCACTTCTTCAATTGGTTCAAGCCTTTGTCCTTTTTCGGTTTTATACCTGAAATGATAAGAAAGACGATCAAAAGTCTAAAACGGAACTATGACAGTTTAAAGATACAAAGATATCACAAAGTGCTTTTCTGGGGTAAAAATGTAATCTCTAATAGATTAAGCATAGACCAACTTATGTATTAGTGTAGTGTAGTAATATCAGCACAGAAATCAGGTATCTTGTTTGAAAGAGAAGAAATTCGTCTATTGTTCTATGAAAGCAACTGGCAAGATGCTTTTCTTTAAAAGCCCACATAGGAAACATTTAGCACTAGCTTATATGTTAACAGTAACATGGCAGCAACATGTTAACCATCTGCACTACCAACATCTATTAACCTCTATGACAAAATCTGACTATAAGACTAACACAGTATGTAGTGCAACTTATGTCAGCAAAGGGATAAGACTCACATGACTTTAGGTGGTGAGACCGAAAGCTCAAAACCTTCCCGTCTCATATTCTCAATCAAGATACCTGTTAAGAGATGATAGAGATTAATTTACCTGGCATACAAATAGATACAGTTAAATGTTATCTGGTGTATCATATATTTTATAACTATCGTTAGACGTGAGAAAACCCTAAACACAAACTGGGAAAGTACAAACCAAGTTGAAGTTCTCCTCTCCCTTGGACTTCAAATGACTCTGACATGCCTGGAATAACGTTTATGGCAAGATTTGTTTCAGCTTCTGCCATTAACCGGTCCCCAATTTTCCCACCAGTTAACTGCATGCAGATTGGCAAGCAGTTAACAACCGAACACAGAATATTTCTTGAACTACAGCTTGGGGGGACAATTTTACACTGAATAAGTAACATGTAGTTTAATTAAGATTAAAAAAAGCAGCGACCCAGTGGTAACTTCGAGACTGCAAAACTGTAAACAGAGTATTATGACTAAAGCCATGTCTTGTCATTATATATGAACATACATGGGTGCCATCACGACCAGCCAGAGGAGAGTCATTGACACCAAACGTCATAGAAATTGTTGGTGGATCCAGCTCGACAGTAGGGAGTGCAGTTGTGACCTGAAAGACCCAAAGAAAATTAAGTATTTCAGTTCAGGGTTCTTAAATTTCAAATAAGGATCAATGGAATTCAAGCAGTTAAGTTATATTTGGAATTTACTTAATTTTCTCAAAACTGAATAGGGAAGTGGCCCATTCAAATATTACCTCTGCACTGGCTACCGTATGACCTATTGATGGAGATGTCAAACCAGCCATACAAATTATATCACCAGCCCCTGCAGCGTCAATAGAAACTATGGTTGTACCTTTCTTTTTCATTAGCTTCACAACCTATGGGAATAATGTTTATAGCTGCTTAGATGAGAGACATCACAGTTTGCAAACACGCTGAAAAATACAAAGCATATGCCGACAAACCTTTGCTTCTTCAATTTTCTCAGAGCCAGAATCAGTTTGGCGTAGTCCATTAACTCTGTCACCCACACGGACAACTCCAGAAGATACTCTTCCAGTTAATATTCGTCCAAGATAGAAGTCCTTCTCCATCATTGAAACCTGTAAGTCAGAAGTGATAGCGCTAGTAAAATTTCATGGCCAAGGGGTTAAGCATTTCAGACATTTTTTAACCTCAAAATAACAGTTATGTAAATATGAAAATCTTTTTAACCACAGCGCATTATCTACATAACAACACATTCAAATTAAGAATGCTGAAGGTCATAAAGTGAATAGTATCTCACTAAGTATCCTTTATCCAAGCAATGTCTTCTTTTCTCAAAAGCAAGGTGTTTCTAAATTCACACAAGACTTAACAAATATTCAAAGTTAAAAGGTATTTCTCTGAGGGACTAGTGTGGAACGCCAAACATATGAATGGGAACTGCGTTAGTAGCTGAAATTAGAAAACATATTCTTAAAGATTAGCTAGTTGATATAGGACAATCAAAAAGTGAAAGATTTGCATGCACAGGATTGGCAAAGAAAGCTTAGAATGTCACTAGCCAGATTTTTATATTACCAGCATCAGAAATGGCTCATCAAGGTTTGCTTTTGGCGGCTGAACATGTCTTACTACAGCATCAAGCAATTCTGACATATTCTTCGCATCTACTGGTGGTTCTTTGGTATAGGTAGAAGACGCCCACCCTTCTTTTGCAGAGGCATAAAGCACAGGAAACTCTAATTGTTCCTCTAAATAATGGAGAAAGCAGAAATGTTGAGTTATTAAAAATATTCTTAATGATTTGTTTTTAATAAGAATACGTATATTACATTTTAATAAATTAACTACCTGTAGCACCAAGATTTGCAAAAAGATCAAACACCAAACTCTCCACTTCGTCACACCTCTCTTCTGTGACTGGCAACGGAAATAAAATAGCATAAGAAGCATTTTGAATAAAACGCAAAAATATGAAAAGCCAAACAAAATAGAGGTGACAAAAAAGTTTTTGCTAAGAAAGAAAATCAATGGTAATCATACCTGAAGGCCGGTCTACCTTGTTTAAGAGAAGAATAGGGCGTAGCCCATACTTCAAGGCCTTGGCAAGAACAAACTTTGTCTGTGCAAGAGGGCCTTCTCCAGCATCGACAACTAATATAGCTCCTTCAACCATACCAACAACTCTTTCAACCTAATTTCAGAGCAGAATTGGTCACAAGGATATCACCTATGTTCTACATTAAGGAATGTCCTAATTCCGAACAAACAAACTCATGCTTATTGAAATTGAGCATGAGAATATATATACAAATTTGATGTGAAACGTTATTGAAATTGAGCAACATAATTTAATCAGGGATCAGTCGCATACTTCGCCACCAAAATCTGCGTGACCAGGTGTGTCAACCATGTTAAGTTCCTTGTCTTTCCAAAATACTGATGTCACCTGTCGGAAAATTTGATATAAACTTCAAATGTTGTGATAAATGGTAATAACTAACAAAATACCATCTCAAAGAATCAATACAAGAACACATCAAAATACAATACAGTACTACTCACAATACATAACAGAACAAAGTAAAAAAAACTGATAGAAAGTCTTACGCTTTGTTAGAGTTTCAGAGTATCACTAAATATTAAAATTCTTTTTTGTGAACTAACAATTAAACTCTGATTTCGATCCAAAATAGACTGATATTTGACGCGAAATGCGATACCTTGGAAGAAATAGTGATCCCTCGCTCACGCTCAAGGTTAATGGAATCCATGGCACGTTCATGGGGAATATCAGCGCCACACTGACGGAGAAGTCGGTCCATGAGCGTAGTCTTCCCGTGATCGACATGAGCAATAACAGCCACATTCCGAAGTCGATTAGGATCGAGAGAGGTAGCAGGAGCTCCGGCTGCAGCTGTAGAAGCGGTGGCTGCTGAGAAGGCGCGCAAGGACGAGAGCGAGTGACCGAATTTGAAATAGGAAGACTTAGAAAGTAATGATTGAGAAGAGAAGGATCTTCGAGTGGTATCTGACCAGAGAGATCGAAGCAGAGGCCCTGCCATCTCCTTCACGCAAAATGTCTCTCTGATAAGGGTTTTAAGAACGAGATCTAAAATCTCTTGATTTTAGATGACCCAAGGGTTTTTTTGCCTTCAACTGTTTCGATTTTATTTTATAGTTATTGCAGAGTAGGATACTAACTCTTTTAATATTCTATATCGCCCCATATGTTATTATTTTGCTATTCTACCCATTGAAAAAGTCCATTAACCACCAAACTAACTAAAAAAGTCAAATTGAACACCCAATTATCGTTATTATTAATTAAACTATGTATATGCTGCCGAGGACAGGTGGCTCAGTGGTATAGTCACTTTACAAATCCTCAAGGCACCAGAGATCGAACCCTCAGTAAGTTAGTTGACAAAAAAAAAATTATATATATACTCTTGATTTTTATTTTAAACCCAAAATTTTATATTGACCGAGCCAAATTAATTCATTGTTAAACAGAATTAATTAACATTGTTAAATTACCTTTTCTTTTTTTCGTTCTTCATTTTTTAAATCTAAATGCATCACTTTACTTAACAGAGATTTCATTAATAAAGTGAATGGTGTTAATTAATTAATTATGTTTAACAATTTAAGGGTGGAGTAATTCTTCGCAGTCAGTTCAGAGTTTAAGGTTTAAATAAAAGTCAACAATAAATTCATAGTTTAATCAATAATGATAGTTGATTGTTGATTGTTTTTTTTGTTAACCAACTCATTTTATTAAAATTACATCAGAAGAAATATTAATGACAACAATACATAGCATAAGATAAGATGCATTAGAATGTCCATTTGACCAGAAAAATCTTCGTGCAATAAATGTGCTACTACACATTGTGTGTCTCTCTGTTCAATATTGTTTGTGCCCTGAAGAGCCTAAGAGCATATATGTGTGTACTCTGATAGTCCAGAATATTGAATCATTAGCTCTTCCAACTCGTAAATACCATTTATAACTTTTTGAAACTTGTCGGCATAGTAGCATAGTTGTACCTAAATGTACTAGTTGGCCAAAATTTTCATAATCGGTTTATGAACCTAGGGGATGGTGCAAAAATGGAATTCGACTTGAATTATGCTTATTCAATTTAGCCCACAATTGAGGGTCAGGGTTTCACAATTAGTAAAGAGGTCAGCACGGTTTAGGAACAAGAATACAAGGGCACTATGGTCTCCCTTGAAACACTACCTTGAAAAAGAAAGGGTGAAGAGTCAAGCTTAAAGACTTAAAACAAGCTCCTTAGGAGGAAGTCTCATGCATATCCTTGTGCATATCTTTCAACTACTTTAAACTCTATTTTTAGTTTTCGTGTTTAAAAGTTCTTAGGTGTTGATAATGGTTGTGTGTTTGAGTGAGTAGTTGATGCATATGGAACATATTTTGGAGAGTTATCTATTGATCTTTTATTGCAACTACACACACTCACTCAATCATACTGCTGTTTTGTTTATGTCTTTAGTTTGATTTTCTGGTTCAACATTTATCATTAATTTAGCCCCTGTTTCTTCTAGTTGATTATTTAGGGTTTAGTTTTTGATTACCCTATACTAACCCCGCATATGTTTGATATTTTCTTGTTTTTAGACATTGTTCAAAAAGTAGTGTTTCTTTCGGGGTGTAGTCATGAAGTATTTCTTCGGCGGTGAAGATGAAGAAGTAGAAGGCGGATGATCAAATGACTTTTTAACTGTTTTCTCATTTTTTTATTTGAAAACAAAGAGGCTGTTGAGTTAGCCAAAATGTTATCTACATGTACCTCAGAACTTTATTTCTACGTTTTAAATTAATGGAAAGTTAAGTGATTTACAAATAGAAAATCTATTAAATAATTGGATAATTTTATGTATTAGATTATTTTGTCATTAATGAACCTTATTTTGTTTTAATAACATTAAATTCTAATGGTATTTAATTTAATTGTTCATATTTACATGGTTAAAGTCTAAGATGCATATTCGATCCCAAGAAAAATGAGTCTAAGATGCATCATCCATTAATAGTATAGATTCAAAATTTGGAATATAACTTTATTGAATCATCTATATATATATATATATATATATATTGGATTTTGTTTCTTATATTCTAATTTGTGGTATCAATATATCTTCAGACTCCATAATACTATAACCTTTCCTATAGTTTTGAAATCTTAGTAAAATAATTAGAATTCCAATGACATGACTTGTAAATAAGTATCAAAACAGAAGTTATAGTCCCAAAAACTTATCATTCTATTATATAGTAGATATTTCTATTATATACATTTTTCTTTTCTCTCTCTTTTC
>JAKUCM010003681.1:0-16808 GCA_023374145.1 Lepidium sativum
GACCAATCCCGTGTTTTACGAGAGGACTATGGTGAGAATGATTGCCACACGGCTCGAAACCAAGTGAAGAATGGCTTCATGCGTTTATTCCATGGTCCCACAGCTCTTCAACATGCTGACATTCTAACCAAGGCATTGCATCTCAGTCCTTTTCATACTCTATTGCAGAAAATGTCAATTTCAAGTCCCTTTCAGTCACACCAATGTTCAGTTCGAGAGACTTGAAAAGGGATATTAGATTAATAGTTAATAATGCGTATATTAGCTTTTATTAGTTCGTCTTAACTCTTTATATAATCTCCTAATTTGTGATTAAATGATCTAACAAATTAATGAGAATCACTTTTCTCTTTACTTTTCTCTCTGATTCAACAAACCTCAATAAGATATTCTATATAAAAATGTGGAAGTATAGTCAAGATCAAAAGCAATAGAAGACTCAATCTAGAGAATTCTAGCTTTTCAAGGATATAAAAAGAAGAGTGAAAACTCTTTGTGCACTAGAGTGTTTGTTTTAAATATCCATTAAGTTTAACGGGGCACCAAGACCCGGATCCAAGATCTGAATAGGTGCAACACTATCATCGTGTTACTTCTTCAGCTGTAGCAAGAACGAGCTAACAAGAAGTTTAGATTTTGGTTGGATCAGTTAGATTATGTATTAGATATGCTGGATCTCAAGTAAGCTCAATCTTTTTTTTTCTTCTCTTATATAAGTAATTGATTCATTCTATTTTAGTTTTCGAGCTTTAGGACTTAAAAATGAGAGAGTTAAAGATAGAAGAGAATTGATAGAAGAAGAAGACAAGAAATCGTAAGAGAAGAGGAAGTTGCTTGAAGAAGAAGCAAGATCTAACAAGGATGAACATTTGTTGGAACCAATTTTCTTAATAATAGATGATAAGATTCTCAGGAACATTGAGAACTGTCAAACAATAGCAAGTACAATCAACACTCTCGATAGGTCATTTTTTCCAACTACTTCACCTTATACCATTTACTCACA
Organism: Lepidium sativum; assembly: GCA_023374145.1. NCBI lineage: Eukaryota > Viridiplantae > Streptophyta > Magnoliopsida > Brassicales > Brassicaceae > Lepidium > Lepidium sativum. The sequence continues at coordinate 1,007 of JAKUCM010003681.1, forward strand.
GTTAGAGGTTTATTCTTTTCAAATGCAAGAGAATAAGACCATATACTAGAATATTATGATTTCGTGAAGTTAGTAGGAGATCTAGATGTTTGCAGATTTAAATAGAAAAAGAAACTAAAGCAATTCTTCTTTTACAATCTCTCCCAGAGGTGTTTGATCACCTAAGAGAAACATTAACCTATAGTAAGAAGTAACTGAAGGTTGATGACGTTGTAAGTGTAACAAAGTCCAAAGAGCAGAAGCTTAAGAAATCAGATAAACTTCAAAGGCTAATGGAGAAGGTGTATTTGTGATAGGTAAATCTGAGACAAGAAATGTGAAGATAAAAGCAAATCACGATCTACGTCAACGGATAAAAAGAAAGGAAAGTGTTGGATATGCAGAAATGAAGAACATAAAGAATCAATGTGACAAATGGATTGAAAGAAACATAGGAAGAAATCACAATCAACAGGTGGAAAAATCCATATTAGCCGAAGAAGATGATGAGATAATATCATTCACAATTCTTTGAAATTCAGAAGGTGCATTTTTGAGAGCAAAAGGCATTACATTATATTGGTATTGTCCAAAAGAAACTGTAACGTTGTTTTGTAGCGATCACTCTCACATATTTGGATTTGCTAGATTCGTGACTTTATGTCAAACTTGGAAATTTTTTGTGAAGAATAGTTTTGATTTGGAGGTCTGAGATGAGGGTGAAGAAACCTAATACTTGTCCTTGATAGTACTAAATCGTTTGCCATGCTCACAAACTACACCTTTCTTCTTGTCATTTCTCTTGAACACAACCTTGTTGGCCGTAACAAGCTCCTTTTTCCACCAAAGAACCCAAGAGAGCCTTGTTCATTTTGTATGTTTTTTCACATACATCATCCAAGCTAGGAAGCTTGTCCGCCTAAGAAAATTCTTAATACGGTCATTGAATGCCACGTCAAGTGTGAGAAAGAGTCTAAATACCTTGTCTTGCTCAAGTCTTTCTTCACGATCCGTCAAGTCCGAAGTACTTAGCCTTAGAGATTCAAGTCCTTAACCTCAAGAATCGAGCTCGATTTCTAACATTACCATAGACTTTCTTGAGCTGGTCCCATAGAGTAAGCTTCAATCATTGCTGCACTAAGGGAGGCTTAAAGTACAATAAACATAGTTTGGTCTTCTTGAAACCACTTGCCTTCTCCAGCAAGAACAATGGCTCGACACTCTTCCTTTGTAGCCTTATTTTTAACATGTTCCACCATTGCATAATTCCACAAACCACGGGTGCACAATACCGACTTTGGTTCTTTCCCACAAAAGATAGTTTCCTCCTTTAAGGGCCACCAAAATCACAAACTTTTTGTTTGTTTTCATGAGTCAAGATTTCGTAACCAAAGATGAAGAATGAGAAGATGATATAAATACAACAAAAGGCAACTACACTATAAAACAAACACTCGACCTATCTTGAACAGAGCATCTGCTTTACATAAATAAATTATTAAAATTGTAATTTTTTTAAATAATTTTTTTGTCAGTCGAGCATCAAAATTTAATATATATATATATATCAAATATCAAATTCATTTAAATAAATTATTCTAATCACTAAATTTAGGAGAACCCCAATGCAATGAAATACTTCTCGTATGAATTTTCTATTATATTTACCTTCACATTAGTGAGAACAATATATTATAGAGTAAATTAATTGAAATTAGAAAATATATGTTTTAGTATTTTTGGTAAATAATGGGAGAGAGAAAAGTCTCGAGAAGAGGTAAAGCATGTGGCCCTATCAATCTCTCCTTCAAAGGAACATGCAATCACTCACATGGACAATTTTGTCCAACTACAAACCCAAACCCAAACCCAAAGTGTTTACTTGCTTTGCTTTGTCTTTTAAATTAAAGTATATCTATATTCTTGATTCTTTTGCTAAATATGGATTTACTTACCAAATTAATCCCTGACATTAATTGCACTTTAAGCAGATTAATGGGATAAATAAGCTAGATTTGTTAAGGGGACAATGGGAAGTGTCGTAAAGAGTAAACGGCGTCGTTTTCGGTCTCTTCGTGTCGTCTCCCACATTCTAAGAAAAAAAGGTTTTTCTTCAACTGATGCAAACATTTCAATTCAACACAAAACGAAACTTCCTCGTTAGCGCTCTACTGACATCTGAGATCTACAGATTCCATCCAGATCACGAGTCTCTTCTATCAACTATTTTATCATTTCATAATATTGCTACCGGATTCCATCATACTCTGCGTTGTCTTCACCAGATCAGAAGCCAGTAGAAGTTGAAACTTCGAAGTCTTTGTTGTTTCCTATTTGAGTTATGCTTGATTTGGTTTCTGCAACTTGTTTGATTCTTCTTCTTTGAACCTTCTTTGACTGCAAGGTATAGTTACGGTTTCTCTTTTGTCTTCTTTAACCAAGTCTCTATTTGTATGGAAATCTCTCCATCTCTTTCGGATTAATCGGTGTTCTGCAATAAGGTCTATAGTTTGGTATCTAGCGATTTTGATACGATTTAGTAAGTTTTGATCGAGTGAAACCGCCGTTTCATTCGTGTTGGTATGTGGAAGCCATTTATTTAGCGCTATTCAGATACTTCATATTTATTTGGATTCGTTCTTCTTTCCTTTCTGTCCAAAAGATTTAAGGTTTATTACTCTGTGCAGGCTTCTTACCTGTAGTTGTTTCTCCAGTATTTTCAAGTTATTAATCGAGATATCTTCCGGAAATGTTTAGGTTAGTTTAGAAAGTAGTGTTTATGCAGTTGATACAGAGAAACCTTTTTATATTTGGATTCTTGTTTTTTTTTTTTTGAATAATTTGTGGTGAAAACATTATTCACAAGACTCTACCTTTTCAGAAACGGATCAAAAAATTTCTGACATTCTAAGTGTGACTGTAATTACTACTTAGATCTCACACAAGAAGTTTCCCTCTATCTAGGTTGCAGCAGAAGTGGACGCTGTAGCTTATCTTTGGTTCATGTGTTGGTAGCACAAGGGTATGAGTTGTTGTAAAGTGCCAGCTCTTATTAAAGCACAAGTTGAAGTAAGCACTCTTTGATTTCTTGATAGCTAGAGCTTTCGTACAATCTTATCTCTTATTTGAGTTCCTCAGCTTCTCAATGAAAGATCAATTTAATGTAACAGATGGTGTCGGCTAATGAGGTTGAGAAAAAAACCCTATTCAGTCAAGAAGAAGATATCACACAAACTAAAGCAGCTTCTTTAATGGAGCAAGGATCACTTTCTACAAGTTCTCCCCAACACATGCCTAAATCACCAAAAAATAGCGTTCTTAATAGCATAAAAATCGTCCTTTTTTGTAATAAGCTCAATTTGTTATTACCGTTCGGTCCTCTTGCCATATTGGTCCACTACATGATAGATAGTAAGGTAAGTTGTTACTAATTATTTGTAGTTTCATTTCATGTTTAGAATTGAATCTCAAGAAATGATATTTGCTATGGTTCAGGGGTGGGTGTTCTTCCTGACTTTAGTAGGCATTACACCATTGGCTGAACGTCTAGGCTATGCCACAGAGTAAGCCCCCCTAGCATTTGTAGCACACACTTATCATATCATCATTCTGCTTGGGATACTTATGTGTAAGTACTTGCTTCTTTGAAACAGGCAACTGGCTTGTTACACGGGTCCGACTGGTATAACTTTGTTCTACTGAAACAGCAACTTTTTTGGTTTTTAATTTAAATTTTGATGCGCTATACATAATTTCACAGTTGGAGGCCTCCTAAATGCTACATTCGGGAATGTGACCGAGCTAATCATTTCTATTTTTGCTTTGAAAAATGGAATGATACGTGTTGTTCAGCTGACTTTGTTAGGCTCGATTCTGTCTAATATGCTGCTTGTACTTGGCTGTGCCTTCTTTTGTGGTGGGTTAGTCTTTTACCAAAAAGACCAAGTCTTTGACAAAGTAGGAATCCTTATCCACTTCATGATATTCTCTTTTTCCTTCTTCTTGCTCAAATATATTGTTCTGACCCTCGTTCTCCTGCAATCCAGGGATTTGCAGTTGTGAATTCGGGATTGCTTTTGATGGCTGTCATGGGGATACTTTTTCCGGCTGTTCTTCACTATACACACAGTGAGGTTCATGCCGGATCATCAGAGCTAGCCCTGTCAAGGTTCAGTAGTTGCATAATGCTTATAGCGTATGCCGCTTACCTCTTCTTCCAATTAAAGAGCCAGTCGAATTCTTATAGTCCTCTTGAAGAGGTTTGTTGTGTGATCCACGTTTCCTAGTTTTTACAAATATTTAATTCATAAAACTGTATGACAGGAGCTGGTTTTTTCCAGTTTTTCGTTTTTCGTTTATAAACCAACTAGCTTGTATAGTTCTGTTCGACCTAGACTTACCTTCTTGTTTGGTAAATGTAGGAAACAAATCAGAACGAAGAAACTTCTGTGGAAGATGAAGATCCTGAGATCTCCAAGTGGGAATCTATCATTTGGCTCTCAGTCTTGACTGCTTGGGTCTCTCTTCTTTCTGGCTATCTTGTTGATGCTATAGAGGTAACCCACGATCTATTTGTGTGTTTAATCATATGAAAGATCTTATTGCCCAAAAAAATTAACGAATAGTAGTTAATTTGGCTTTCATTAGTTGGCCATATGATCTGTCCATTGCTAGAATTATTGCAGTATCTTGCCTGAGAACCACCACAATATGAATATGAATAGTTGGCTTATGTATCAAATTTCTCAGGGTGCCTCAGTCTCGTGGAACATACCAATAGCTTTTATCAGTGTTATCTTGCTTCCTATAGTCGGAAACGCAGCTGAACATGCTGGCGCTATCATGTTTGCCATGAAAGACAAGCTGGTAGGCAGAGTGGTTTTTGAGCTGCAACAACTTTAAAGCTCTCAATTACGAATTGACCTTTTCCTTGAGAAGCTGCTTAACATTTTCTCACTTCTACAGGATCTGTCTTTGGGAGTGGCTATTGGGTCCTCGATCCAGATATCTATGTTTGCGGTATGCACCACAATACATTTCAAGAACAATATATTTGGACAACAAGATGTGTTCAATAATCTTTGTTTTCGTCTTGATATCGTTTAGGTTCCATTCTGCGTGGTCATTGGATGGATGATGGGTCAACAGATGGACCTTAACTTCCAGCTTTTTGAAACAGCGATGTTGTTCATCACCGTTATAGTAGTAGCTTTTTTCCTCCAGGTGGGTAAAATCATAAAGGCTAAGTCACCGTCTAGTTTGAAACAAAGTACCAAACTGATGATCTGTGTTATGTACACAGGAAGGGACATCGAATTACTTCAAAGGATTGATGCTCATTCTTTGTTATTTGATAGTAGCTGCCAGTTTCTTTGTACACGTAGATCCTGATCAAGGTTAGTTCATATGAATTCCAAAAACAAAGTCTTTCCGATTTGTCCGGTTATGACTTGTTCGTATGTTGCTCCATGATACACCAAGAACATTTGGTGAGATTGTTGGTGAAAATTTCATCTCTTTGTGCTTTCTTTTTTGTTGGTTAGATGGTAGTATATAATAAAAACACGAGGACGAGTCTGGTGGGAAGCATTAAGGGTCTTAATTCAAAGCTGATGATCTCAGGAACACAAAGTGTTGGGGGAGAGATGTTAAGATGTAAAGTGATTTTCACAAACTCGAATCTGTCTGCTTGTTCTTCTACTCATGTCTTGTTCGAACAAGTGAAGGTTATTTATTCCTTTTTGGCTTTCCTTCCCCCACAAAAACCTGTATTCTTAGTGTGACTTACAATAGAAGGTAATAATTTTTCTCATATTACAATTTGATGTTATGAAATATTGAACATTTTGTTCTTGTGAGTTACTAAATAATCGCATATTGCTATGATTTTTTATCCTCAATTTTGGCATTTTTTAAACTCCGTAAATGATAATCGGATTTTTCTTCCAAAACAGAAAATGTATTTGGAGGCTGAAACTTAATCTGATTATTTATTTATTTATTTTAGGCATGTGCGTAATATCGAAAACCTAAAGCCTAAACCAAAATCAAATTGAAGCAATGGGTATCGGAAATAACCAATTGTTCTTCTTTGTTTGTACCAGTGTTAAAAAGATTAGGTTAGGTGGTTTCTAAAATTGGAGATAATACTCTAAAGTCTGAACTCCAACCCGACATAGGAGAAATCGAACTAAACGCGACAAAATATTCGAGCAGTATTTAATGATGGGAATTTGGTTATTCATACCAAATTAATAGAAGTTGAAACCTGAATAGATACCAAACCAAATAGTTCTTAGCCTAGTGGCAGATGGTAAGTTCAGATAAGGCAGTTTATTTGCACAATCAGAGATCAAATACCCGTTTATATTATTTTAGGAATTTGGCTATTGGGCCGGCCAGTTGTGCCCCAATATATTTTGCAATGGACAAAAAAAATAGATACCAAAAAACTTTTTTATTTTTGTCAACGGCAAATTATATTGGACCACAACTGGTCGGTCCAATAGCCAAATTCCTACATAATATAGGCAGTAGGACTCGTATGAATTTTCTTTTAAAATTAATTATTTACATATAAAAAATTTATTACCTAAATATTAAAAATTATATTTATAATTCTTAATTTATTAGAAGATTGTTTTTAATGGATTGAATCCATACATGACTTTTAGATTTAAAATGAAATAAAAACGCAAATGGCATCTAACTTAGTGGCACGCAGTAAGTCCACCTAAGATAGCACATTTGTATATCCCGGGATCGAATCCTCTTGCCTACATTATGTAGGAATTTGACTATTGGGTCAATCAGTTGTGGTTCAATATAATTTGGCGTTGACAAAAAAAAAAAATAGTTTAAAAATTAATAGACTAGATTTCAATATAAAAAATGCTTGAATAACACATTATTTGAATATAGATTTCAAAATCAATGCTTAAATAACACATAATATGAATACGTATTTCAAAATCATTAATTAAATAACACATGATTTGTGAAAAATTCTACATACATTAAAATCCATTGAAATCCATCCTCTAAAAAACCCCTAAATATATTACATCAACTTGAAACAAAGAAAAAAAACAAAAAAGCCCTATCGGATCAGATTCCTCTACCGTTGTGAAATAAAAAGAGAAACAATGGTTTCTAATTCTAATGTTTTTTCTGGTCGACCAAAAAAAAAAGGGTATAACTTCTCATGTTATTCGTCTCCTGAGCACAAAATTTAAAATGAATAAAAGGTGGAGTTACAAAGATGTTCTGAGTATAGTATATGTTTCTGTTCTTTGATAGAGGAGAGCCTTAGTATTATTATTGTCTTCTATTAAACTCAACTCCCCGACACAAATCAAGCAAAGTAAGAGGAAGATGTATCGGCCAACATCTGCAAATGTTGGGACCAAATAAAACATCAGTTCATCACCTAGGATGTCAAAACCAAAAGAGACCTATAATATTTTAGTAATTATCACACTATGGGTTTATATTACTATTCTCTGTTAATTTGACGAACGCATGCTTTAATTTTGTGACATAATATAACATTACCTTTTTCACATGTACGTTTTTAGTCTCACAGTTGCTAAATTTCTTTGATAAGGCTGTAAAGTAATTATGAAGAAATTTCCCTATTTATGAATTTATATATCAATAAGGATGTAAGAGCCAAACTCATTACCTCAAACTGTTCTTCAGTGAACGAGTCTTTCTGGATGTTCCATGTATCTGCATGTGTTCGCCGGAACTCAGCTACCACTTTAGTCACAGTCGATTTTATAGGCGTAGGTTCACTCGCAAAACGAGCCAGCAACGTCACATGATCCGGCAACCAGCTGAATTAATTACAAAAGCTTCAGATTATTCAAAGATGTCTAAAGCGTAAGTTTTGCATCACACATTCTGACGTAAAGATGTTTAAACCTGGGCACGTCATAAGGAACAGATAAAACTGAAGCTACCAAACCAAGGACGGCTCCATGGACCTTTGCGATGGACTGAGTAGAGCTTGTTTTCCTGAAACAATCCATTACGATTCTTAGATCATATTAAAATCGAAAAAAGGATATGCAAATCACAGGTTGTTCTTTAGATTTCTTATTGCATCCTAATATTGGAGACAAAAGTTTAGACAAAAAATGCCTATAAGAGAAACCTCCGATTTCTTTTCTTTTGGATTGAGTTTGCCTCGGCATAGGATCTTTCACGAAAATCTGCAGTAAAACCTTCATCTCCTCCTTTCATTAGGCTTGCTAGAACAGCTGCAGCATGCTCTCGTACCTGAAGACCAGATAACATCATTTAAGAGTAGAAAACCTACGGACTTGGACCATTCCAGATAAAACTACTAAGTCATAAGGTTATATCATTCAATACAACTCTACTGGACAGTAACAAAATCCTGATGTGGATTAAAAAAGCTAAGAAATTACCTCTACTTGGCTGTCAGCAAGGAGCTTTTCCACAGTTGTCCAGATTTTCCGTTTCTCTTCATGAGTGAGGATGAATGTATGCCTAGAACGATAGTTTGCAATAAAAAAGGTCAATAAATCAAAAGCCATTTTGGTGATAAAAAAAATCAAAAGCCATTTACGTGTAACATTGCTATATATATATAATTAACAGATATTACCTGTACATAAACGTTCGCAGATATGTTAGGGTTGAAGTTCGTATCCGCCAATTAGAATCATCAGCAGAAGAAAGAATCACACTAATAACTTTCTGTAGATGAGATTCTGGGAAAACTCGCCACTTCAGCAGCTCAAAGGCTGCCTTAGCCAATGTGGACAAATCTTTATGTGATGTTTCCTTCAATTGATGGAAAATACATCCTCCATGATTCCCAGTGACGGAAAAGAAATTTAGAAGAAAGGAAATTAAACAAATATAGAGGTTTACCTGTAAGGATAACACCAGATAGAGGAATCCTGCTATTACATCTAGCAGATATGAAGACCCCCCAATTTGAAAGATGAGATGATGAAGTAAAAGAGCTAGATATAGGACAAAACTAAAGATGATTAGTATCAAGCGGCTCAAATAAGGGGAAGAAGAAAAGAAATCACAAAAAATGACACAGCCAGTACCGTCTCCATCCATTTAACATCATCTAGCGAATCACCATTTGATTGAGCATTTTCCATATTTACATCTGCTGAAGTGTCCAAGCTATCTGATATACTAGCTTGTTGAATGTTTGTAACAGCTTCCGAAGCTCGTTCACTAATCGACTTGAACCAATTTTCCTCCTTAAGTTGGGTATCAACATCTGTTCTCCCTTCTTCAGATGGATATTCTTGTTGATATGACATCCGCAGCCGAATATTAGAGCTCAATACTGAAAGAATTACACCAATAGCTTCCCTTATCTGTTCATTTTCACACAAAAGTAACAGAAAGTTATTTAAATTTCATATTTTAGCTTAATCACAAGACAGTCAAATGCATCATTCTTCATGGGAACAAAATGGACGGAGATGTAAAGTACAAGAAATAAGTATGAGAAGTCTTACTTGTGCCGAAGAATGGGACATATTACAGATCAACTCATCAAGAAGCACGAGATGCAGCTTCACTTCTGATACAGGCATCTTTGGTGGAGATAGTTCTATTAGAGCAGCCGAAAGAAACGCATACCGCTTTGCAACAACATTGGTGGTCGCCATTGATGATAATGGTGCCACTATACTGTCCGGAATTTGTCGTCTCATGACAGGAATTTTGGTTCCTTGTTGCCCTTTCCCTGTGACAGCATAACGTATGCAAGCAGCCCACTCGGGTATGGATTCTACTGATTGGCCAAGAATAATATTCTACAACTGAGCCATTATCCAGCTATCCCACTCACTCTGAAGACCATTAACATCAGAGTGCAGTACACCTGCTAATGCTTCAGCAGCAACACACTGTTTTGGTCTCTCCTTGGCGCAAAAAGGGGCTTTTCAGTGCCAGTAAGACAGGCACTCCACATTCTTGTGATAACCGCTTGAAGATACGTGCAAAACTTGGATAGAATATATCACTACCTAACAAAGATATCCAGCTCGGAGTTTTTGGCCATGAAGCCGAGAATTCAAAATAGAAACGAGTGATTGACTTGTCTGTCATGCTCTGGAAGGATGAACTTCTGTGATTACCTCTTGAGGAACTTTCATTGTCAGTGATGTGAATATGAGAAAGACTTTCAAAAGTCTCCTTGAAAAACCCTTCTTCTCGAAAATTCTTGCTCAATGCATAATCAAGAGATGAATTGGCATTTTCTTGTGAAGAAATCGAAGGTTGTTCCTTGCCTTGCATCTTGTGAGAAGACTCTTTAAGTAGTGAGTTTAAAGCAGAAATTGCAAGTGTCCTCGTCTGAGGAAGTTGACTTTTCAGGTTTTTCAAAAAGTGGCCTGGCAAATACCAACATTATCTTAGTTATGAAGGAGCAACTTAAATACATAAAGAAAAAGCCTTTCCTATATATTATACCAACTAAAATCTGTACCAGCAGTTTCATCAAGGATTTTGAAGGAGAAGCTTGGGTCAATCCTAGAGGACATAGCTAACAGAAGGAGCACTCTGTTAGCAATCAAGTTGTACCTGGCATATAAAAAAAGGTAAAATCATCTTACCATTTAAATTATGAATCTGAGAGTTGGGGAGCTAAAAATCTAGATATATGAAAATGATTTTTCAATGATTAAATATATAGCTTAATGGTAGGGTATATACCGCCAATGCAAGCTAGAAGAATCAAAACTCAAGGACCGAATCTGAGAAACAAGATCTCCGGATGTAGAACCCTCAGCATGGTTATTCAATGAGCGAAGTATGTCTCTAGACAGTCCCGCAAAGTGCATGTTATATTTGACAAAAAGCTGCAAGCATAAATACGTTTAGACAAAAATTTGAAGAAAGAAAAAATCCTTTACCCTAATAAAGAAAACTGGACCTTTACCTCAATGATTGCTTTCTGCGATCTCACAGATTCATGATGAGAACTACAAAAGATTTACAATATATCTTAATATCAATTGTATAGCAAGAGATATAATATAGTTATTATCTTGGAAATGTAAGAAGCTTACCTTGAAAGAATCCCAAGAAGAAAAGACGAAAATGATTTTGGATCCTGAAGTGCCAAAACAACCATAAGGTTTTGCAATTGAAAGAAAGCGAAGAACAACTAACACTAGATAACTACCGTTGTCAAATGCTAGAGAACACTCTGTGAGGAAAGAATGGCACAAGAACCAAGGACTACATTCTCTGGTGCATCCGGATTTCGCAAGTTAGCAGTAAGGGACAGGACACACTTTGAAAGCAACAGCGGCCATCTCTTTAGCAGTTTCACCAAAGACTTTCCAGCAAGCCTAAATACCACCATAGAATTTAAGTAAACCCAGGTCAATGAACGTGTTGGAAGAAGGGTAAAGCCAGGTAGAGAATTTTACAGAAAATTCAGCTTAAAGAGGGAGATTAATAATCCTTTCCCAAACTTAAGACCTATAGCCATTGACATGCCTACTTTTACCATAGATGGGCATAAAAGTACTCACACTCGAACAGTCTCATAGTTGTGCAGACAGAGGGTCTGAAGATCATCAACCAAAAGTGTCAAAGCTTCTGGTGGAGAAAAGTTCCCATCTGTACGAAACAGATGATAGGATGATTGTGATGATCTCCATGTGTTGTGCATGTATGCCTTGTCAATGAGTGCCCATCTAGGCCTGCAAAACGGGAAGATTTGCAAGACAATAAAATCAAGATCTGTATGTCTCAAATTAAGACAAATGGGAAAATTACCTTCTCTTTCCCTTAGAATGGAACTCAGTAATAAAGTTCGCTGGAGGCTCTACAATTGCTGCAGATCCCAGTTTCCAAGCCTGCCGGTGATTTGACCATTCATCATACTCCAAACTGCCTGGAAACATTCAAAGAACAAGTGTTATGAAGAGAAACATGTTGCTAGTCAAGTATAGAAATGGAGCACGTCAGAGGATTTCTACAGTACCATAGTTTCCCAAAGCATCCATTATGCGGATAACTAATATCAGCAAGATGCTGTCATCTGATTTTTTCTCTAACAAGTATCTGCAAACATCATGCAACAAAAGCATCACAATATATATCCAGTAGTACGTGTTTGCATTTTGGAATGATGTAAGCAAAGCAGTTGCTGGGAAAACATTACTTGCAAGCTGTATGAATAGATTGAGCAGTCTTTTCTCGTATTTCAGCACTGCCAACGCATGAACCTGATGCTCCAGCTATAAAGAACGGTGGATATTCAACCATATCATGTCTAGGTGATGGCCTGAAATCAGGTAGGCAAGACAAAACACCTTGCAATGTAGAATCTATACGCAAAAGAGTCACTTTAAGGTGTGTTTTCTCATCTCCTGCACCAAAAATAGCATCAAGTAGGTAAGCACATGTAAGAAAATTGGAGCAAACAAGTACGATACCAAATTTTTTGAGGTAATTATCGCCCATGTAATATAGAAATGTCAGCCTTTAGCTCTAACAAAAAACACGTAAACCAAACTGGTATACAGTTGACATATATGCAAATATCCTTGGGAGTAAGACTGAAACACACATAGCGATGACTGAAATTACCTGCATCAGAGGGGATTTTTGATTGGAAAATATTCAATAGATCATCTAATGCTGACTGAAGATGGAGGTCTAAGAGCTCATTGGCAAATCGAATTTCCTCTTTCGTGGGAACATGCCACCTGGAATGTGCCACCTGCTCATCCTTAGAAGAAGTTTTGGTGCTGACCCATTCCTCCAAAGTAGGAGCAGCAGGGTGACGAGATAAACATCTGACAAGAACACAAAGTTTCTGTTTTTTGAGTAAACAGACCAAAAAGAAAGGCACACAACTATATAATTGATAATAAACATGTTTGAGTTACTATGCACTTGTATTGATCAATAGGATAGTAGAGAAGCAGAATCCCGAGGAGAGATCGAAGAAGATGATCCACAGCTCCATTAACCTTTCCATAAGGCAAACATCACATTATTAAACAGGCCAGATAAAAGACACAACGTTCAAAAAAATGGAGCACACAAACTAAAAATAGGAGTCCATAGATGTCATTTCAGAAAAAATAATACCTTCCAAGATGAAGAATTAAATGCGGAAGAGATAGCTTCGATCAAATGACCTTTGTACCGAAGAAGTGAGCTGCCTCCATAAGTGATGGCAACTGACAATACTTTCAACTGATAATCAATAGCTGCCTTAAGCGCTGGAGAAAGTGTATGTTTGTCTTGCTGATAAAGGGTGATACAAAAGGGAACAATAGTTATTTACTTTGCAAATTAAAGACAATACATAAACTTCGAACAAAACTATTGACAAGCACCTTATTGGAAACAAGGGTCTCTGCACTTCCTTTTCCTCCATACCCAGTGACAGGGATTTCTTTCAGAGAGGATATAACAGCAAGGAGCGTTGGTTCAACAATTTGAGTAACTGCTTCGTCGGGGTTTTGAGTGAACACATGCACAACAAAGCAGCCCAACCTCGGCAATTGCCCCAGGAAGGATATTACTCTGACCAACTTTGATATCTTTTTCAAGGCCTGTTAGAGATCAATGCAAACAAGTAATCAAACTTCTTTCATCGAATATTATAAGGTGTTTCTAGAGTAATAGCGAAAACCAACCTGGCTATATGGAGATCTCGATAGTCTTCCAAGCAGGATTTCAAGCATGCAATAGTAATAAGGACCATCCTCAACCAAAAACGTTCCTGACGTTGCTGATGAACTTAGGCCTTCAGTTCTGCGGCATCAGAACGTCTTAATGTAATTAATAATAGGGACATCAAGTGTTATATACCAAATAAGAAAAGAACACAGTCACGAAGCAGAGTTCTACGAGACCCTGATTGCAACACATTACTCACGTAACACTACTGGATTCCAAATGCTGTAACAAAGCGATCAAACGACACAAAAATTCATCCAGCCACTCAGAGAAGGAAGCCATAGTCATGAATGATAAGTCATCAGAACAATCATCCAAGACAGCCATCTGCAATAAGCAAGGTTAAAACCTGATTAGAAAAAAAAGTATCTTGAACAGTGAATGTTCGAAATACTTTCCAGTTTAAAGAGTTTACATTGGAAAAGATGGAGCCAATTAGTTGCATAGTTGCCAAGGTTTTAGGGGGGTCATTGGCATCCATACCAAGCAATGCATTTGATAGAGAAATCCCAATAAGATCAAGAAACATCCTATCATCCACATCACCACCAAGATTTTGTGCTTTAGCAGTTGACATGGAAGACTGCAGGATTGATCAGCCAGCAAATGCAACGGACATCATAGCAGTTTTCAACTGGTGGGTGGCTGTTGTCTGACTATACATAAACATTTGTTATGAAGTTAATTGACAGACGAGACCTTTCATTTTGGAGAAGATGAAGGAAAATATGGACACAAAAGTCTGTAAGATAAATAAGCGAACACAAACTACAAACCGTTTCCAAAGCCAAATGGAACCGAGATGCCACAAAGGGAAGGACCAAAGAGGGCTCCACATAGGACAACATGGATGTCGCTGCAGCAACTGTCTCAGAAAGATGTTTGTTCTTGCTATATTGACCACGATCAATCAACTTCAACACCACATCAACAAAAGCTATTTTTTCCGGCTTTCCTAAACAGTTTGCTGACAGACTATCTGGATCCCTGTAGGAATAGGATCTATCAAGAGACTACCAATATGATTACATGCATAAAAAGGGTGATGTTGCTATTTTCTTACTGCTGCTCGCGCTGTAATCGCTATTGGAAAGCCATCACCAGGTGGAGCAAAAATCGCTCCAAGGAATAAGTCCAGCGGCCACCATTAGACGGATGATAATATCTACATTCAAAGAATTGAAAAACAGTAAGTAGAACAGTTGCAACTTTGCAGTTATGAAATAAACAAACAAAATACTGTTGTAGGTTTAAGTAAACAAACTGTTCTAAGAGGTTGACCAATTTCTTGAACTGCTCATGTGCCATACTTCCAGGTTTCAGAAAGTATACCTGAAACAGATGCAAGGAAATCCATCCCATGAAGATTTATCAGCCAGATACACCATAAGAACGCAATAAAACGAAATGTAAAACAACTTACAATAGATTGAGCAACTGATTTTGATGGAGTAGTCGTCCTGTTAGAGAATAAGAATCTTGTGTTTCTGGGAACATCTACTGAAAAAGGATATGATCCACTTCCATTTGCAACAGGAACCTAAAACTGAACCAAATAAGAATTCCTTGTATGGAGAAAAAGAGTATATACCAAATCTGGGAGACGGCAAAGAACAAGGCAGAAGCATCTCAATCTTATTTATATTTTTCCATCTAACATGCCCAGATAAGCATAACAAACTTTTTTTATCTTCCAATCAACTATTCCAGACATTTCGTGAGAGCCAAAATGTATATTTTTCCAGACTAGGCTGGAACCCAGAAGACTTTATCATTAGCAACACTAGGATGACTTCACTCACCTCGAACATATTCAAGAATCTAGGACTCCAAGTCGATAGAGGTGCAGTTTTTTATCACACGTGCTAGCACAGCTGTCCATTGACTATTCCTAAATTGACAATTTGGTAATGAATCCCAGAGCGCCAGACAGTTTTTTATCCATTTTCTGCAAGGTCCGAGATGAGAAAATCAAAGTTAAAATTCATTTGCTTATATGTGAGAAAACCAGAGACCTCATTCATTGATCACATATATAAAATTTGTCCTTACTCTGTGAAGAAATCCTGATTTGCAGGGTTCGTAGGAAGGAACAATCTCACAAAGCCAG
>JAKUCM010003682.1:0-12910 GCA_023374145.1 Lepidium sativum
TACTATAGTTTAAGTCTGAATTCTTATAATCCTTGATTTTAGACTTTTTGTAGATTAATTTCAAGCGCTTGTAGTAACGAAATGTTTCTTGTAATTTTAATTGGTCGTTTAAAGCAACAATCATCGTCTAGCAACATTTTGACACATTATGCTTTATAGATTTTATGAAATATCTATAGTTGTGTGTGATCGTTTAAGTGTTTTGTTTACAGTTGAATAATGAAACAGAGGGAAAATCATTGACTGAAAAAATAGGGTTCTTATATTAGTGTTGATTGGTCTAGGGTTTAGTTTGTACAAGTGAATATTCTAATTAAAATAATGAACAAGGACTTTTTTGTTAAAAATGAATAAGGACTTTTTTCAGAAATAATATCGTTATCTCGTAAAGATGATAGAAATCAGTTACATGGTGGTGTGGCCATGGGTGCTCCGGCCGCCCAAGGCGGGCATGACCCACTGAATTTTATATTAATTAATTTATCTACTTGTAATATAATTAAGTATGATCCTTTATGTGTGTTGATGTTACATGTTTCAGTCTCAATTGGGTGTTGTACGAAGGTGTAAAGTGTTTTGTTTGATAAATCAAATTGTTCCTCATGCATTTGTTTACAGTTAATTAAATACTTTGAATTGTTAGTTGAAGTATTGAATACATTTCAATGTTGCAATATTTGTTAATGTGTGGTCACTGCAAAATCACTCTCCAAAGAGAGCTCTGTTAGTCGAGAAATTAGTTTAAACTTAATTTAGCCACAAAAGTTCTTAGGGCATTTAGTTAGTAAAGTATTGTAAAGTGCTTATTATTCATCTTTCTTAACTGTCTCTTCACGTTCAATTTAATATTTAATAATGGATAGTGGATTAGTTTATAGAGGAATAAAGCTTAAGAACCAAAGTCTGAATCAGAATAAAGAATAAAGAATATATCCAGAAAATTTTGAAAATTCACAAACTAACCAATTTATCTTATTGCATATGATTGAAAATCTATTTTGTCCCACAACAATTACTTGTAATTTCAAAAATAATTAATATTTTAATATATTAAATTACACAAGTGAAAAAATATGGTAAGAAAAAATTTGCTATGTAATTTTTTGTTGGAACATTCACTACAAGAAAACATAAGTTTAACAACGCCCATTTACGATGTTTTAGAGACTTCGTAAACGAGGGACGTTCTACCAACATTTTTACGACGTAATACAATTTTATCATGAAGGAGTTGTAACTTTACAAAGAAATATTTCGTTGTAAAATCTTTGGTACTTGACGATGAATTGACAACGCATTAACATGTACTAACCAATTCGTTGTAAAGTAGTCCCCAATATGCAACATTTTTACGACGATTATAGTTTACAACGATTTAAAAACGAACTTAGAAATTTGGTAAACACGTTTTTCGTGATACACAATTGGTTTTTAAAAAATCTAAAATACATCGTAAAAACGTCTCAAAATATTAGTTATCGTTGTAAAAATGTCTTAAATTTGTAAGTCCTTTACGAGATTTTCTTTACAAGGATTTAAAGACGAAATTTAAAATTAGGTAATGTTGTACATTACTCGTATTTGGCTTAATGTTGTAAAATCATTGTTAAATTTTGCCTATATAAAGAGAAGGTCTCTCACTTCATAATTCACAACACAACACAAAAAAAGACTTGTTTGAGAGAAAAAAACATTTTTGAGAAGAAAAAAAAATGTTTTTGAAACAAAAAATGGTTTTGGAAAAAAAACCAAAAATGTCTTTTGGTGGTGATATATACGAGCAATGGAAGTGGATGTATATGCATAGAGGTGCTATTGGAATCGTGACAAAGGAGTTTATGAACGGGGTAGAAATATTCATTTACCAAGCAAGTCAAACTGAAATCACGCTTGAATCGGGTAAGATGTTTTGTCCTTGTCGGAATTGCAAAAATACAAATTTTGTCTGAGTAGAAAATGTTTGGAATCATCTATTAAATAGAAGGTTTACACCAAATTACTACATTTTGTTTCACCATGGGAAAGGTAATAGTGGTGATGGGAATGATGAAGCAAGTAGTAGTAATTATAATAATGCTGAAGTTAATATAGGTGAAACGAGTAATTTGCATGATGTTGGTTATCAGAATGAGATTCATAGGGTTGTAGAGCATGATAGGATTCATGAGATGGTCACATATGCATTTCAAAAAATAATATTGAACCTTTAGTTGTCGAGGCACCTAATTTAGATGCGAAAAGGTTTTATGAGATGTTAGATGCTGCAAAGCAGCCTATCTACGAGGGATGTAGAGAAGGTCTATCTAAATTATCATTGGCAGCTAGGATGATGAACATATAAACAGAATGTAATTCATCTCATTCATGCATGAATATGTGGACTGAATTAATCAAATACTATTTGCCAGAAGACAAAGTGTGTGTTGAAGCATATTACGAGATTCTGAATTTGGTGTGTAGTCTTGGTTTGCCTTGTGAGATGATTGGTGTTTGTATAGAAAAATATTTTGGTGATGGTTTTCTGATGGTACTACTTTTGGAGAATGAACATTGGTCTTATGCTGAAGCAATGTCCACACCTGACTCGACCTTCTGGAAAGAAGCTGTCAATGGTAAGATGGACTCTATCCTCGAAAATCATACTTATGAAACCACTAACCTGCCCCAAGGGTTCAAAGTACTCGGTAGTAAATGGATTTTTAAAACAAAACTAAAAATTGATGGTTCTATCAATAAATATAAACTCGCCTCATGGTACAAGGTTTCCGGCAAAAAGAAGGCTTAGATTTCTTTGATGGGTCTCGATGGGTCTCACAAGTGTCATTCTCGGGATTAAGCTCACACATACCTCTGATGGATACACTTTGCCACAAACTCATTACTTTGAACAACTTCTGCAACGTTTTAAGCGTTACACAAATGGTACCGCAAAAACTCCTATGGACCCTCATCTTCACCTAACCAAAAATTTGGGTGAAGCAGTCTCACAAATTGAGTATGTGCGTGTCATCGGTAGTCTCATGTTCTTGACTAATTTACTAGACCAGATTTAGCACATGCCGTCAATGTGTTGAGTTGTTATACCAGTAATCCTGGTTTTACACACTGGAAAGGCATAACGAGAGTATTGGATTATTTACAATATTCTAAAAGTTATAATTTGTACTACTGTAAAGAACCGGCTGTGCTGGAAGGATACAGTAACGCAAATTGGAAAATCCACTAGCAGATATGTCTTTACATTAGGCAGCGTTGTGGTATCCTGGAAATCTTCTAAGCAAACTCTGTTGGCTCGATCAACCACGCAATTTCTTAGAAGATGTTCCTATGTGGGGAAAACCAGTCCATGCTATTAGAGTACATTGTGATAATCAATCGGCCATTACCCGAGCACACAATAATCTATATAATCGTAAATCTCGTCACATTTATCGACGACACAAAACCATCAGACATTTGGTCTTGAGTGGTGTGATCAAAATGGATTACATTAAGTCTGCTAATAACTTAGCAGATCCATTCACTAAAGGCCTAACATGAGACCAAGTGCTCAAGTCGTCTAAAGGAATGGGTTTAAGCATGTTGCAACGACACCTTTATGACGAATACCCAACTTATATAACTGGCGATTTCAGTCGATAGGTTCAATGGGACAACTAAGTCAAATATATTGTCATCAAAACACGACACTACCAGTCCTAACGACAATTGTCGTGCCAATAAATACAAAATCAAGGTTAAGCAATACTTTTAATGATCAAATAGCTTTGACTTATCAGTGGAGTTGCAAATGCTACTTCTTAAAACAAAGCTATTCCACGAATCACCTAGTGAGTGTGAAATGCAGCCATTTCTACGAGAATTTATCTAGGCAAAATTCTCTAAATTTACTTACGAACATACCAGACACGTTCAAGGTCACAATGAGCACAATAAACAACCTCCTACTTTACTAGAAAGAACACTACGTTATAACTGTTGTCTCAGTTCACATAAAAATCTAGAAAGTTCAAGACATCATGTTCACTTTTTTGCCCAGTAAGCTGACATATATTAACTATGACTGGTTCAAAGTAGAAAAAATACTACCAGCTCAAACACAATGTTTTTTCGTCTATACTCTCGTCAGTTATTTTTTACCATGTTTATCGAGTCATTCTTTTCTTTCGCGTCTACAAATTTCATTGTTTCTTTCTTTAATGCGTCATATTTCTATTTATGTGGGGGATTGTTAGAACTTTTTAAATAAGAAATAGAAGTCATAATGTTATTTCAATTACTATGGTTGTTACAAATTTGTAACTCCAAAATATTTTTGCATTAAAGAGAATTATCTCATAATAATTGCAAAGATTTGTTATTTATGGCTCTCTTGACTCTATATATAGTCTTGATCTCTTGATCAAAAAGACTCACTCACTCAATTTCTTTTCCTCTTCTTCACATAGTAAATTTTCTCAAAAAAGTATAGAGTAAGGTCTTAGTTTGTAGATTCCACAAAAGAGTGAAGCTTATGTTGTCTTATAGTGATTGTATCATGGGGTTCAAATGCTCTATTTTACCACCTCACTGTGGGAGCTCTTTTGGATATAGGAGAAAGAGTTAGTTCCTGACTTCACTTTCTGTTCTTACAATTTTAATTTCAAAGGTTTTTACTACTAAATTGTTCTTAGAATTATTGATTGATTTTGATTACATTGTTATGTGATGTGATCAATTATTGGTCTTACATAAGAGCCTTACAGTTTTGAGTATGTGTTATATTATTCTCTAATCAATAACATAACCAAGTAACATTATCACACATTATTATATATTTATAACAAATAACTCATATTGAATCTCATAGCATAACACAAAAAACATTCATATAGCTAATATGCAATGTTAGACGACCAATCTAACAACTCATCAAGTTATGAGAGCGACGATCCATCGATATATATTTCTGTAATTACTAATATAAATATTGAATAACATGCCGCATAGTCCTTCCATATAAGTAGTATTACTACATTATTGTTATATGTATGATAGAATACATTTGTACGAATGTAATGAATTGGTTTGCAGTGCGGTATGCTGTAAGTCTTATGGATGCCAATTACTTAACTTCTAGTGTAAAGACTATAGTTGACACCAACCCGGATGAGTCTACCTTTTTTTGCAGTCACCGGTATGGGTGGTCTACAATTCAATGTCCAAACACATGTTGGAGAATACTTCTACGTATATTTTGGGGGAAAGTAGATGTTCTTGTGAGAAGTATCAACAGTTAGGGATTCCTTGTTCTTATGTAATAACTACAATATCCCAACTCGACTTGCACATATCATCTCTAGCACATTTATAATACCTAATAAGTGCATTATATCCATCATAGGGTGGGAAGATACATCATATTCACTATGTTGGTGGGAATATAGTATTACATGAATATCATCAGACGATTTCATCCTCCATCCTCTAAATGTAAGACGTTTACGAGGAAGGCCAAAGAAAAAAACAACCACACCTACAATAGCACCAAAAGTAAATGCATTACAAATATAAAATAACTACTCATATTATTATAAAACTACTCATATTATTATAGTAGACATGCTACATATGTAGTTTATCTACAACTATCACTATATTTTTGTGTACATGTATATTGGGTTATAGCAAATAATGATTATGATGATTTTTTTTTAATATCAGCCTACTGGAACTGCAAGTAATAGACAATACAAACATTGTTTTGGACTCGAACATAATAAATCATTTTGCAAAAAGATATGATAACTATGTACTCGACATACCATTAGGGGCTTGAAGATGATAACTTCTGAAATGGAGAAAATAATAAAATTATCTACATGTATGAACATAAAATTATTTGCTTTTGGATAACACTTAGTTCATGAAGAATTTTTGATAATCGTTATTTAATGTTATATATATAGTTCAACTAAGATATACTCATGATCTTACTTGAACTACTTATGTAATGTCCAATGTTGACTAAACTAACTTCAATATAGAATTACTACAATTGTTTCTACATAGATAACATTTTCTCTCCCAAATTTGTTTTTATTAAAACGCGATATTTTAGTTAACTAAGAATAGTTAACAGAGTTAAACATGGTTAATCAGTTTGATCAACATAAAATTTAAGGTTTAAATTAAAGTCAACGTAAACTACATGGTTTTATTTGAAGACTATTTGTTTTGGCCTATTTGGTAAAGTCGTCGTTTAATTGACATTTTTCTCGATGCTAAATCTAAAATGTGAAGGGTATTTAGTAGAATGATAATAAATGATTAAGAACAAAAATAAGTACTATGGTATAATCCTAGGGTTGACGAATTTTTCCCCATAGATTTATCACTTTCTCATCTTTTAAGCACAAACTTTTTGGTTCTTTGTTTTGTGTCATGAACTTTTTCATTCTTTATTTTCATACACCATCTTGTACAATATATACATATAACTACGCACGCAATTAAACATAAAAAAACGATTAACCGCGGTCTAAGAGTTGCGTTTAGAATTAAAACGACGTTGCTTTGGCTATTTTTTTGGCTTACTCCGAGAGCCAAAACGACGGCGTTTCATGTTATGAAAAATCAAAACAAAATTGAATTCTAATTTGGGGATTTTTGGGAAAATTAGGGTTCTTGAGTGTGAAATTGGCCCGACGATAATGAGTGCCAGAGCTTCCGAGCTTCTCCGTGCTAACAATTTCAATGCTGCAGGCAATATCGCAGGCATTACTTTGTGGTATGCTTCCTTTAATGATTTCTTTAACCTTTTAATGAAGTATAACATCAGTAAATACAATAACATCATGCAGAGTTTGAATTCACAATTGCCACTGCATTTTGCTACTGATATATCTGATGCAGCTGCGCAAGCCATTCACCGGGAAATGCCAACTGAGCTTCTACGTTCGAGTTTCCTACACATTAATGACCAGCAAAGGAGGATACTTGTTGAGTTTTTGAAACGGTCTATGCTCGGAAGCCAGAAAACCGAGCCAAGTTGATAGTATCAAAGATTGAAGCAGTATAGAATCACGAAACTGAATCGCAATGTATGTTATGAAATCATAAGATCATACAGAAACCACGAGACGAAAAGGTAGAGAGAAAAGAAGTTTGGTCTCTGTATAGAGGAAAAGTTCTTTAGCTTTGCTCAATAATTTGTGTTTTCACTTCTTCTGTCTTGTGTTTAGTTTGATCTTTCTATGGTTTCGATGTTTGTCTTTTTTTTTTGTCAATATTGGGTCACAAATGGCCGGCCCATTAGCCAAGTTCTTGCAAATGCAAGCGGGGGGACTCGATCCCAGAATGTGCAAGTGTGCATGCCTCTTGTGGACTTACCACATGTCACTAGGCTAAATGCCATTTGCATTTTTCGATGTTTGTCTTGAAACCTTAAATCTTTGTTTTTTCTTTCCTTTTCGATAGTTCGATGTCTATCAATTAACATTTCGAGTTATGCTTTTGGTAATGAACTCCACTTTTGGTTGTTTCATTTCTAACCCTAACCTAATTTCCCCAATTTGAGAAAGAGAGGATAATGAAACGACGTCGTTTTGGATTAAAATTTTTTTTATAGAGAAACGACATCGTTTTGGCTCTCAGTGTAAGTCAAATAATTAGCCAAAACGACGTTGTTTCAATGCTAAACGCAATTTTTAAATTGCGGTTAATTACTTTTTAAAATTTAATTTCGTGCGTAGTTATATGTATAAAATGTACAAGATGGTGTATGAATATAAAGATTGGATAAAGTTCATGGCACGAACAGAGAGTCGAAAAGTTCGTACTTAAAACCTGAGAAAGTGATAAGTTTAGAGGGAAAAAATTTGTCAACCCTATAATCTAAAAATAAATATTTTAAAATATTAGTTTTGTACTCCCTCAGTTTTTTTAATTCAAGAGTGTTATTCTAAGTATTTTCAGATAAATTAAAAAACAATACTAAAAATCTTTTATGCCCTTAATTATTATGGATAATAATTAATTATTATAGTAACAAAGATATAGATTTCGTTCGAGTTTCACCCACCACAAGTTTGGGGAGGGTAAAAGCACAGCTACATCTTCAAGTACAAATGTCGTCGAAAACTCAAAAAGACATACAGTTGGGCTCAGGTTTGCAGAAGTTAAGTGAGCCCATTAAGCCAAGCAACACAAAGCCTTCTGCGAGTCCACTAAGCACCAATTATTTGACTGTCTCAGATCGCTAGGCTCTAATGATAAGATTGCCAACTGTATAGAGATTAGACTTTCAACTATTTGAAGCAATCCTTGAGAACAAACTGTTATTCAATAAAATCAAGTTCAAACAATCTCTTTTGTTATCAGTATGATCATGCTTTCACAGATTGTGTTGTGGGCCACCATGGCTAACAAATTTGGTTAACATGAATAACCAATGAATTGTTTTATTTTATTCTCCTAATAAGTGAATCTATAAAATTTGATCTATGGTTTAAATTCTAAAGTCCAAAGGAAATAATGTGAAGTAACGTAATTCTATACAAATAATATGAACATTTAACCACACTTTCGAGATTTGATGTTTTAATATATCTATACATTTGTTTATATATATAATCATCTTACATTTATATGTCGGCTTAGTTGATAAATATCACCACTAACTACTTGAAAAGAAAGTTGAACTATTTTCTAATCAAAATTATATATAAAAACAGGGTTGTCTCTTCTGGTATCAACAACTCAGCATGACACCTTATCTAAAAAAGACCAATCAAATTGCTTGATCAATCCAACTCATTAGATGCTTCACTTCTTCAATCTCAAACTTTTTGCTTTCAACAATCGTGACTCTTCTGTTTTCTTTTTTTTTAAGATTAAAGGTAATGACTCTTATGTTTCTCCTATGCTAAAGTCCAGTTCTCTCACAAAATGGAGACCGATGACAGTGTCACCATGAAAATTGTCGATCTAAGCCTCAACCTTAAGTGTATCAAAGTTGATCAGGTTCTATTTTTTACTCGTTTAACTTCTCTCTTTTCGATTTGATTGTGGTTTTGAAGGAACAAATGTCAAATACAAATGCAGATTCATCATTCATATTAGTTTTCACATCATCTTCTTATTCTCCCTCTTCTCTTCTAAAAGTGAAATCCTATTTTAATATACTTAGAAGGATAAATAATGAAGGAGAACCCCTTGTATTCTCAGCAAAGTATGCGAAAGAAAATCCTCTTTGATGAAAAATTAATCAGAGCTTATCTTTTGGTTGTATAGATCGTGTGTTTTAGAAGGCTCAAGAAGGTGTACACGGTTCGATGACATCTGGAACAAGGCAACATCATGTTCATTCTCACATGTTTGAAAACAAGAAGATGACATCTGGAATAAGAAGATGACGGTTTTATCCTTCTTACAGAAACTCCTAATCCTATAAACACTTCTCTGACCAAATTTTGGAAGTTTCTACGGAAGATGACTTTTCTCTTTAAAAATTGGTTCATGTGGGTTGTGAGATAATTACTGATCTCTATTGTTTCCGTGGTCCATATTTATTTTCCGTGAAGTTTATTGATCTCTATTGTTCCCTAGGTTTCTACAAAGTGCATGGGCCTTCATATATGTGAAGAGACTGCAGGGGAGCAAGTTTTGACTTCTTTGATGATCAATGACACAAATTTAGACTAAACATAAAATATATCGTTATTTAGTGTTGGTGGATATTTGTATTAGTTTCGAATCGTTTTGCATTCTCTTACTTAAAAAATAAAATAAAAACTTGTCCTCTATTTGAAGTTTATAAAAACTTGCTCTATCCGATATGCAATGGAGGTTATGTTAAAGAGTTGTCAAAGAGAATGCCTGAATTTATTTGTTCTTGTAGGTATTTTTTCCTCTAAAATCACTTAAAGCTTTTATCATGTGTGATAGTGTGCTTATGGGTTCTTGGTTCTTGGAGGTAGGTAGTGTTGCTAGAGGTAAAAGAGATAGAAAAAGTATAAACTGAAGTTGCAGGATAATATTAAAGCTGAGAAAGAAAAGACCAATGATTTTTGCTCACCTACCTCTTATATCATATTTTTTATCACAAAGTATTATATTTATATTTTACCTGCTCTTATTGGAGTATAGCAAGTAAAGGTAATCTCCAATCATTGTGTGTTTTAGAGATTGAATTACTAATTAGATCTGTGAAAGACTTCCATTTTTTGTTGTTAATTGACTTTTAGATGGAAGAATTGAGGAAGTTGTTGATTGACTTTCAGACATAATATTCTCTCAGTCAACTCGGGTAGCTGCTAGTTTTGACGTAAAAGCAAAGGTGACCAAAGAGGCAAGAGCTATCATGTTATGTAATGGCCCATGTTTAATAAATGCAGACAAAAAGAGGTCCATATAATGATGAGCCAATTTGGTAATTATTCTGTAAGAACCTCCACTTGTTGAATGTGTACGTCATCATGTAATTTGTCTAATTATAATCCAGCATCTTTTTAGTGACCATATCCATTGATACAAATAAGTTAAATTGTACTTTATCTTATGGAGATATTCGATGAGGCTGCGAGGAGTTCAAAGTTAATGTAATAATGTCCTTATAAATAAAGGCACCATTCTTCCTTTTCTATACAAATCATTATTCACAATTTATTTCTGTTTTAGATTCTTTTGATCATGGAAGGAGAATGGTCGACAGGCTTCTGTGATTGCCTCTCTGACTGCGAGAATTGTAATCAAATAAGCTTCATCTTATCATTCTTTATCTTTCCAAACTTACTTGTATATACATTATGCTTTCATTTATGTCATCTTTGTATTATTAAATATGAGTAAATGAATGAAACAGGTTGCATCACATTTTGGTGTCTATGTTTCACATTTGGGCAAGTAGCTGAGATCGTTGATAAAGGATCCACCTGTAAGTTACTTAATTATTATGATATAAGATCTATATAATTATTGAAAAAATCTAATCACTATTGTCAAATTTAATTACAGCGTGCGGTACAGCAGGAGCTTTATACACATTGATAGCAGTAGTAACAGGTTGTGCATGTATTTATTCATGTTTCTATCGTAAAAAGATGAGAGCTCAATACAATCTTAGTGGTGATGATTGTGAAGATTGTCTTTTACATTGCTTCTGTGAGCTTTGTGCTTTGACTCAAGAGTTTCGAGAACTCAAGCGTCGTGGTTTCGATCTGGATCTTGGTATTTCTCTTCTTTTTTTTTCTAGAAAAATATACATTTGTTCATTGTAATTTCAGACATTAAATTAACATAATTTGATAACTAATTATGGTATCTATAGGATGGGAAGGGAACGTAGCTAAGCAGAATCAAGGTGGTGTGGCCATGGGTGCTCCGGTCTCACAAGGCGGCATGACTCGCTGAGTTTTATCTTATTTAATTTCTCTACTTGTAATAAAATTAGGTAAGATAATTTGTGTTTGATTTGACATGATTCTGTCTCAATTGTGTGTTTGAAGGTGTAAAAGTGTTTTGTTTGGCCTAGTGACTACAACTTCGACCAATATTGTTCCTCATGCATTTGTTTGTAGTTAATTAAATAGTTTGAATTGTTAGTTGAAGTTCTGAATATTTTTTCGATTTTGCAGTATTTGTTAATGTGTGGTCACTGCAAAGTCACTTTCCAGGATGAGCTGTGTTAGTCGAGAAATTAGTTTAAACTTCAGCCAAAAAAAAGTTCTTAGGACATTTGGTTAGTAAAGTATTGTGAGTGATTATCATTCATCTTTCTTAACTGTCCGTACAAGTTCAATTCAATATTTAATAATGGATTAGTTTATAGAGTGATTTGGGTGGATAGACATGGAGTTTTAAAATATTAGGTGAATATACATGAATTTTATAAAATAAAACATTTAATCATGGGATCTACCATAAATCTAATCACGGGACCAAATGTTACTATTATTTTCTTCCACCTATTAAAAATTACTTCTCGGCATAATACATAGATATAAAGAATCGAATCAAAACTAACTCGGAAAAACAGATTTGAATCCCGATTTGAGTCTAATAGTTTTATTTTATTACATACTTTATAAAAGTATTTGTGGATATCGGGTCTGGTGCAGTTTTTGCCCTAATTTTTTTTGGGTATATGGGAATTCGGGTCTAGATTTGGGTCCGGATCCTCGGGTACTTTTCAGCTATTTGAGTATTCTTATGTTACTTTTAAGTATTTTGAGTAATTTATAGGAAATAAATTGGATCACTTTTGGGTATACTGATATTTTTCGATAATTTAGGTATTCGGATCTTGGTTCGGATTTGGGTCCTTGGTATTTTTCAAGTATTTGGGTATGCGATATTTTTCGATTCTTAAAAATTTGGATCCAAACCCGAATGGAACCGACCCAAAACCAAACCAAAAAAGTATTTTTTTCCTAAATGGGTCTAAATCTCTCTTACCCGCGAATTCGAAAATAACCGACTTGAACTTGATCTGAAGATCCGAATGTCTAAGGCTAGTAAAAATAGGGATACAAATTCTAAGATGAGCTTTAATGGGCAACAAGCATTTATTGTTGGTCGTTTGATGCCAAAAAAAAAATAACGGAAAAAATAGATTGTTATAAAATAACTATGTATATTATTTTGTGGAGAGACGAATTGTGGAGAGACGAATTATTGTTGTATATTATTATCTTCTTTTTGTTATTTTGAATACAAGAGGTGTGTGCAAGGATCACAATACATATATACTACGTAAAATATATTAATACATTATAGATATTTTAAGATAAGTAATTATTATTATTAGTAGAATATAGGTTACTATTAATTATATATCTATAATGCTCTCTCTTAATTATTTATCGTTAATTATATATTACGCATAGTCTCATTAAAAACTTTGTCATAAAAAAATTCAGTGGGATAAAAA
>JAKUCM010003683.1:0-62850 GCA_023374145.1 Lepidium sativum
CCATGCATCTACCTCTTGTAGTCGTATGTCGAGCCATATGTGTGTGCAATGCTAATGTGTATATAAGACAAGAGATAAATATTCGTACTTGGATGTCTCCTAGAGTTCCTCTGAGCACTTCATTGTGAAATGCAATTTTTGTTTATACGATTATTACACACTGAAGTGTTTGGGGGAACTCCCGGATTCATTCTATGGATTTCAATCAATCAAGGCGAGATATAGATTTCCATATTTTAATCCATCAATTTTACTTTTTAGAAGTTTAAGGTTTTGATTGTTTTTCAAATCGTTTAAGGTTTAGGGTTATTCTTGTGTACAATTTTCAATGAATATGAGAACTTATTGTATCATTTATTCTTTTCCGTTGTTTGATCTTTGCTTAACTAAATTAGTGTAGTAAATAGTTTCATAATTCAAAGTTACCAATGACTAATTTATGAACCTTTGGTTTTAATATTGGGTAGGGTTATTGCCTAGTTCTTTAGACTAACCAATCCTTTAGCCCTTAGTCCCAATTCCCAAACATCTTTAGCGTGAAAAGTATATAAAACAACAAAATCGGTTCACTTCAAAGTGAAAATAAAATTCTGGACCGGTCCATTACCTTCTTATTAGTGGTGAGCAGATGGTTCAGTTTTTCATACAATGATTACTTACTGTTCTTTTCGTTCATGTCTGAACTTTTTGGATATGATTATGATCCAGAGTCTTTTATTTCCATGGCATTGCTTGGTATGCTGCTAGCTAATTCTTTCTTGAAGTATTAATAAGTCATTACGTAAGAGAGAAAGTGGGATCTGTCTTTTATGTTGAGTTATATCTAATTGTTAGATTGATAATGAGAAGATGCATGGATTATATATATAAATCATGAAGCTTGTTAGGTAACTCTCTGCAGGCCTTCCGGTGAAATATTCTTAGCTCTGTCATCTTTATAATATTATGTTTTATTTTGGTTGTTGTATCATGTATTTGGTTCTATTTTAAGACGAAAATGTATAAAATTATGTATATATATGCATAATGGACGTGAAGTCCGAAATGCAAACTATACAGTCAAACATGGGCACAGTATCTCCCATTCCAAAAGGAAAGCACACGACAACTTGATGGCTTATTTCTGTCTAAAAGTCCAGGCAGATTCTCCACGGTTGTCGAATTCCGGTAAAAACAAATTGAACTGATACCACTTCCCTTGAGAGTATTGTCTGTTTTTTTTTTTTTTTTTAATTATTATAGTTCATTCGGTTGCTACTTCAGTGAACACATCGGCATCTTCTACTAGATAACACCGGATCAGCAACATGAGCTTTAACTCTACGTCAATGCCTTGAATGAGTTTGAAGTAGAACCAGACTTCCACGTCGTCATCTCAAATTCTAAAAGTGTAGATAATACATCAGACATCTTTGGCCTCAACTTAGCGTCGTCATTAAGACATTTCAAAGCAGTAGTAGCAGCCAAACAAGCTCCTTTACGAGGATACTGTCTTTCAAGCTTTGGGTCCATTATCCTAAACACTTTCCTTCTGTCTCCTAAGTAAGGTATTGCCCAATCCACCAGATTCCGTTCGACTCCTACCTTTGATTTTTCTAGGGTCGGACGTCCGAATAGTAACTCCAGTAAGACCACACCGAAGCTGTAGACATCGCTTTTGGACGATAAGCGACCTGTTCTCATGTATTCTGGTGCTGCATAACCTTCAGTTCCCATGACTTGGGTTGATACATGTGATCTGTCTCCTGTTGGTCCTTCTGTCGCCAAACCAAAATTAGACAGCTTTGCATTGAACTCCTGTGTAAGAATAGACTAATTAATGGACATATCAATTAAACTGAAATGCTTCCAAACCAAACTAAATTTCTAAGTTTTCTTTAAAGAAATGATAATGTAACTTATAATCAAACTGCAAGGTAGAACTTAATCAAATCTCAAGTTTTCTGAGATAGAAATTCGACATACTAAGAAACACATATCATACCGAATCAAGTAGAATATTGGAGGCCTTAAAGTCTCGATATATGACTTGAGCATCATGGAGGAAAGCAAGCCCTTTCGCTGCACTAATAGCCCATTACATCCTTCTTCTCCAAGGAATCGGCTCTGCCCCACCTACACAGCGTAATACATCTTTATTTCAGTTTTTTTTTTCTTAATCTGAAGGGACGAAGTTTTTTTTCTTACGTCTAAAGAGATGATTTTCTAAGCTTCCCTTGGCATATACTCATACACCAAAAGCCTTATGTAATCACCCTTTGAGCAATATCCAATTAGTTTCACTAGATTCATATGGTGAAACCTCCCAAGGCAATCAACTTCCGCCTGTAAAATCAACAATAACTTAATTAGGTGTTGACTTTGCTCTTTAGGTCAAAATATGACTCATATGAAGAGAAAAAGTCATTGAGCGTGTTGTAACTATCTTGAAGTCGCTGTTTGCTTGTACCGCAAGACTAACGTGTTTGTTTTGATATTTGTAAGTGCAAGAGATGATTTACGAGTTCCTGTGATCAATAATGATCATAGTACGTCTCGGTGAGCAGAAAGGAGCTCACTGTCTTTCTTTCTCTTCAACGAACTACAATGAGAGAGATGTCCTCTTACAAGCAAGTTCAAAACATCAAGCTAACAAAGGGACAATGTCCAAGACTTATATCAACAATAACATAGAGAGGTATCTTATGTCTTTGATGTCATGGTCTTTATCATCATTAGTCTTCCTTTGTTTCTTACAAAACATTTTTGTCTTGTGCAGGCTCTGTTCAGTTTTGACTCTGCAAATCGCAGACAGAAGAGCAGAGTGAAGAAGACATGTTGGGCTAAAGTAGATCGCCGGCCCAAGTTAACAAAACAGATCAGTTATGGCCCAAGTTCGCATTGGCCCACTAACATACTCCATCTCGGACTGGGCCATCTGATGGACTGAGCTCTTAATGGGCTCGTCCAATTTTCGGCCTTTATCTCACACGGAAGCTAGGGTCTTCACTCTACCCGAGAGACCGTTCATTTCCACATTATTCTCTTCTACTCTTCATCTTGTGCAATTTTCTCTCTGGTTCCTCTCATCAGAAAACCCAGAATCTCTTCATTTTCTTCTGAGAATCTGTCTTTTTCGGCAAGATAAAACCACATATCTCCACTATCCCATCTCAAAAATCACCAGAAAACCATCTTCAATAATATCATCGAAGATTTCTTCGATCCAAACGCCAAGGAGAAGAAACACGACTCCTAGGTTCCTCCCTTTCTCAAAGATCCACTGGATCTAACCATCGGGAGAAACGACTCCTTGGATACTCCCTTCCTCAAGGATCCACCGGATTTCACCACGAAGAGGAAACTACTTCTCGGTTCCTCTGCTTATAATCCTCACAGATCCAACCATCAAAGAAAGCGACTCTTCGGTTCCTTTAAACCAGCCACCAAAGACCTTTCCGACTCTTCGGTTCCTCCGATTCAACCATCGAAGACCTTTCTACTTTAGTTCCTCCGATTCAACAATCGAAGACCTTTCCGACTCTTCGGTTTCTCCGATTCAACCATCGAAGACTTTTCCAACTCTTTGGTTCCTCCGATTCAACCATCAAAGACCTTTCAACTTCACCGTTAAAAGAACATGATGCTTCTCTTTCTGAGATACATGCATGCGTCAGATAATCCCTAGGAAATCCAGAGCCTCTTCAAATTTACGAATCGGCACTGATTTGGTAAGTACTGCTGGATTGTCTGATGTTTTTACTTTATTTATCTTGACTATTTTGTCTTTTAATAAATCCCTGACAAAACTCATTCTTATGGCCATGTGCTTCATTCTTTCGTGGAAAACACTGTTCTTTGCCAAACAAATGGCGCTCTCAGAGTCAGATCCAATCTCGACATGGTCCTGAGAGAAGCCGAACTCAGAGGTAATTCCCTTTAGCCATATGCCTTCCTTACATGCTTCAACTAACGCCATATATTCAGCTTATGTAGTTGATAAAGCTACTATGTTTTTCAGGCCTGACTTCCAGCTCACTGTATTCCCACCAACTTGGAACACATAACCGGTGATGGATCGTCTTCTATCCAGGTCAGCAGCATAATCACTATCGCAGTATCCTTTAACTTCAAACTTTTCTGATGTTGTAAATGTTAGGCATAAGTCCTTTGAGTAGTTGAGATATCTGAGAATCCATTTAACACCTTCCCAATGTTCAATGCTAGGACAACTCATGAAGTGGCTGACCATTCCAACAGAGTATGCAAGATCAAGACGAGACCCAACCATGGCATACATGATACTGCCAACCGCACTGCAATAAGGTACCATCTTCATATGCTTCTCCGCATTCTCCTTTTCATCTTGATTTGTAGATTTAAACTTGAAATGGCTCCTTAAGGGGGTCTGAACAACCTTAGAATCCACCATGTTAAAAACTTTCAAAATCTTTTCAATGTAAGACTTTTGAGAAAGCTTTAAAACATTACTCTTTATGTCCCTTATAATATCCATACCCAAAATCCTTTTTTCTGCCCCAAGATCCTTCATTTCAAATTCGTTCCTCAAAATCTTCTTAAGCCTCTGAATTTCTGACATATCTTTTGTTGCCAACAACATATCATCAACATATAGTAACAGAAATATGTAATCCCCTTCTGCATACTTCTTCAGATAAACACAACTATCAAATTCACTCTTGACGTACCCTTTAGACTTGATGAATTGATCAAACCTTAAATTTCATTGCCTTGAAGATTGTTTCAAACCATATAATGATTTTCTCAGCAAACAAACTCCATCTCCTTCCAAAAATCCTTCTGGTTGATCCATATAAATTTTTTCATCAATATTTCCATGTAGAAAAGCTGTATTTACGTCCATTTGTTCCAATTCCATATTCTCGTTAACCACCATTGATAGTGTCAGCCTTATAGTAATATGCTTAACCACCAGAGAAAAAAACTCATTATAATCAATTCCTTCTATTTGCTTAAAACCTTTTGCAACTAGCCTTGCTTTAAATCTTGGTTTTTCCACCTCTGAAATTCCCGGCTTTAGCTTAAAAACCCACTTGCAACCTATCGTTCTCTGTCCTTCTGCTCTTGGTAAAATGTCCCAAGTTCTACTTTTGCTTAAAGAACCCATCTCTTATTTCATTGCTTCTGTCCACATATCTTTATGTTTACTAGTTGTAGCTTCCTCATAGGTTCGTGGTTCTTCTTCATCCATATTCAAAGCATACATTGCCACATTTGCTTCTATGAATCTGCTTGGCTTTCTGATGGTTCTCTGTCTCTGTCTCTAGCTAGCAAGTAGTCATTATAGGATTCTGTCTCTACATGATCATCTTGATCTTGTTGATCATTAGCATTACTCTGAACAAAACCAGAATTTTCCAGATCCTGATCTGCACTTGCTACTGAATCACCAGACACTGTAATTGGTTCTACATCCTGTTCTGGCAATAAGAAAGTAACCCTTCTAGCTTAATGATCTTGAGCCTTTTGAAGATCATCACTAGTAGACTTGTCAATATCTTTATATACCACTGCTTCACTAAATATAACATCCCTGCTTACCACGCATTTCTTATCCTCCAAACTCCAAATTCTATACCCTTTCAAACCTTGTGGATATCCCAACAAAATTCCCTTCTTAGCTCTAGGCTTCAATTTTCCTTGATCAATGTAAAAAATATGCCAAACATCCAAAACGTTTCATGTAAGAGTAATCTGACTCTCTTCCTGACCATAGCTGTTCTGGAATTTGGTAGTCAATAGATTTCGAGGGCGTTCTATTCAATATATATACCATAGTAGAGGTAGCTTCAGCCCAGTATGCTTCTGATAATCCTGTCTCACTTAGAAAACTTCTCACCTTTTCTAGTATAGTTCTGTTTAGCCCTTTCTGCAACTCCATTCTCCTGTGGAGTATAGGGACATGTTTTGTGCCTTAAAATTCCATTATCCTTGCATTAATCATCAAAGACTCTATTTCAATATTTCAAGCCATTGTCTGTCCTTAACCCCTTCAACTTTCTTCCGCTCTGATTCTCTATGAGAGTCTTCCATTCAACGAACTTACTGTAAGCTTCATCCTTCGTTTTTAAGAAATACACCCACACTTTTCTTGTGAAGTCATCTACAAAAGACATATAGTATTGACTCTTAGCAAGACTCATTGTCACATTCGATGAACCCCAAAGATCTGAATGAACATAGTCTAGAGGCCCTCTTGAAATATGTGAACCTCTGTTGAAAGAAATTCTGTGTGACTTTCCAAATATGCAGGGTTCACAACTCCTAAAATCCTTCAGCAAATCAACATGAATAAAACCTTTCTTGACCAAAGACTACATATTACGGTTATTACTCATATGGCCAAGTCTGCTATGCCAAATGTCCATTGAGCACTTTGATTCTTTCACTGCATTGCATTCTGGTATCTTTGCTCTTCCGTTTAAGAAATATAAGGTGTTCTTGTAGTTAGCTGTCATGATAACCTTCTCCTTCTTCATCACCTTCATTATGTAATCACGTGACTGATACCAGCAATTTAGAGTTTCTAGCTGTCCTAGTGATATAAGATTTCTTCTCGATGGGGGTGTATATCTCACTTGAGTCAAAATGAACCCTGATCCATCATCATTCACAAAACTCACCTTCCTAATTCCTTTTACCTCACAGAAACTGTCATTGCCCATCAATACTTTTCCGCCATCAAGTTCTTCTAGATCGAACATTAGATCTATGTTAGATGTCATGTGATATGAACACCCCGAGTCCTATATCCACTCATTTTCACTTGATGAATTTGTGACCACTAGCATTTCTGGTTCTGTGTACTCAGCCCTACACACACTAGCCTCTGCTGTGTCTCCTTTTATGTTTGACTTTCTCTTTGGACAGTCTCTTTTGAAGTGACCTTCAGCACCACAAAAGCAACAAGATCTTCCTTTTGGCTTTGATTTGGATATGTGCTTACTTCCGCTTCTACTATCCTTAGACTGCCCCCTCTTTTCCTTACTTTCTCTAGACTGCATCAACAACCCTTCTGAATCAGAATGGAGTTTATAGACTCCTTTCTCTATCAGCTCCATCTCAATAGAGTATGCAGAGCTTATAATATCCTTCTGAGTTATCGTTTCCTTTCCCACACTGTATTTCAGAGTATGAACCAAATTCTCAAACTGCTTAGGTAAACTATTCATTAATATAGCAGCCTTATCTTCTTCACCAATATCAACGTGAACACTAGATAAATCTGATATCAGGTCTGTTGAAAACGTCGAGATTCTTATCAGGTTCTTCCCAGAATCCATTTAAAACTATAAAACTTATGTTTAAGGTTGAATCTGTGTGGTAAAGTTTTTACCTGATATTCAGCTTCCAAAGCAATCCACATATCATAGGCCGTTCTTTCCTCTTTGACCTTTCTTAGAACACTATCTGAAAGACTGGTCCTGATAAGATTTTGGCCGTTTTGTCTTTGTCTTTGAACTTTGGATCTGCTTTGGCTTCCGCGAAAAGCTGTTCTGGAGACTTTCTTGAAGGTCCAACTTCAGTACCTTTCACTTCTTTACCATCCTTTGTAACCTTCACAACTTTCTCTTCTTTAGAATCATAACCATGTTCTTCAGCTAGGTAGATTGGCAACAAAGGAGAGTCGAGACCAAGAATCTCGAGTTGAGCCAGTACCTTGATCTTCCACAGAGAAAAATCTCCATCCCCGTTAAACTCATTGACTTCAAATCTTCTCAGAGTTGGTTCCATACCGACAAATCTTCTCAATGTCCAAGACTTATATCAACAATAACATAGAGAGGTATCTTATGTCTTTGATATCATGGTATTTATCATCATTAGTCTTCCTTTGTTTCTTACAAAACATCTTTGGGCTCTGTTCAACTTGACTCTGTAAATCGCAGACAGAAAAGCAGAGTGAAGAAGACATGTTAGCTAAAGTAGATCGCCGGCCCAAGTTAACAAAACAGATCAGTTATGGCCCAAGTTCCCATTGGCCCACTAACAGAGGCGTACCAGCCACTCCTTGTGGCTTGAAACCCTTCCGTCTTAAGCTTTTTGACAGCAACAACCATCCCTGATCCTGGTCTTGAAGGTAATAAAGTTTGCTCGTCGATCCAGCCTTTGTTGACGTAACCAAAATCACCTTCACTGATTACACTATTTGGTCTGAAATTCCTAGTGACTGTCTTTAGCTCATAAACGTAAACGCCTTTAACGTGGGAGATGCTAAGTGATTATCTACACTCTCTCCGTATTTGAATATTATTGATACTATTATCATCCCTGCAAGATGATGATTGTGTGGTTAGGCTTGAAAGGCGAGACGATAGACTCGTTCTGGCACATATTCTTGAGGATCCTGATGAATCAACACTCATAATTAGCGTAAGATATAACGATACAATAAGAGAAATACAAGAGAGAGAGAGAAGAAAGTGATTTGTTGGATACCATGATAAGGACTTTCTCTGCAATCTACTTTCGCAGAAGAACCCAAACTATTGCCCATTAGAGATAATCAGAAGAAGAAAATATTATCATGGAAGAACTTAACTAAATTAAGGTACAGGGAAACAGCTCAGAGACAGATTAAAAGTAAAAGAGAAAACAGATGGGAAGAAGAAACAAAGAATAGCGACATAGTGATGTGAAAGGTACAGACAAGATAAAAACGAACATGAATTAAAAAGATAAAAAGGAAAAGAAATGAGATTATGTTTGTAATTTGAGTTGGTCAAACCGAAACAAACAAACGTGTGCACAGCGTATGTTTTTTTGGTCTACTTCAACTTAATTCCTTACGATTGATATTTTTTTTACGAAAGAAATAGAAAAAATAGTATACTATTGAAGGAGGATGCATTTTAAAAAATTTACATCACATGTCACTAGAAATTTAACTGTAGAATACTATAAAGATTTTAAAAAAATATTAATGACAGAATTGTCAGCATACATTTATTACCCGCGATGATCATAATTAGACATTGCTGATTCAAATATTGATGGAATATTTGGATGATTTTGGTCATGAATGAGACACTATCCGTCTAAATATTGACATAAAAGTTATTTATTATATCTTTATAATATTAATATAGTAAACATAAATGATATCGAGGTTTTCACACGTTCAAATATTTCATTTTGTTTTCATTTAATTTGTTTCCAAAAATGTCTCATTTATTTGCAATAAGTTAAGGGTAAAGCAATTAATCTAAGTGAGTGAAGATTAGGTAAGGATGCTCAATAAAACAATAAAACTCTCCTTACACACGAAACACTAATTTAGTTCATTCCAAAATTTTATCAAACATCCTGTAGGAAATAAAACTCTTGTCATCTAGATTCAATAGATTAAATTAAATATATTTAAAGAACATCCTATTTGACTAACACATAAACATCAAAATCCAATTATCAAAACCTAGATGTGACAAACCTTCAACTCATCAAAGAATAACAAAAACGAAAAAGAGAAAAAGTTAAGAAGAAACTCTAAAATCTAAATAGTTTGATATTGAAGATCCACATAAAAAAACATGGGTCTCATAAGTAATCTATGAAATCTTATTCAAAATGTTGGCTCTAACTCTCCTCAGGAGGTTGAAAAATTAAAATGTAGAATGAATGTTAAAACCCTCAAACATTAGGATTTTAATGTTTAAAATCAAAACCGTATCGATCCGAGACAAACCGAATCGACCCGAGACAAACCAGATCGAACCAAATAAAAAATAAGTGTCTATCATCATTTCAACCAAAAATTTTGACCAAGAAGTAGAAATTTTTAATGATGAAAGTTTGTCTGTCAAAAAAACTTGACCAAAAATATCTACATGGATGCCGAGATTTTCATCCTGAAACTTCTCTGGTTGATTATTTCGACCTCAAATCTCGACCTGGTGGTCAATATTTTACCATAAAACTTCTTATCGTGTCTTTGGTCCTTCCTTACTTCAAGAAGTTCATCTTCAACTTTCCAATATCCAAAATTCATCTCCAATCCACCTAAAAAACTAAAAGAGAAGAAAATATTCATATGGACGTATGCTTCTAAAACCCTAATGTGCAAAATACTAACTAGAATGAAATCAAACGAGTCTTATATGGTAGAAAATGATGCAAAATGAAAATGGAAACTAACATAATATTCACATATACAAATCAACAATAAAATATTTTAATCATAAAATACTAAATCATATTCCTATTTAAAAGTATAAACTCTATAATAAAATTTATTCATATTATATATATATATTATTTCATGTTTAATTATAAAAATGTAAAACTACAAGAAATTTAAGCTATTGTGACGATTGTATTATGACTAAGAATATTAGTAATAATTCCTAATGTTTTATATACAATTTTGTTATAAATTATATTTGTTACAAATTTAAATAAGTCATTGTGACTCTATGTGTAACAATGTTTACTAGATGTATTATTCACAAGTATATGGTGACGTTTTTGTTACCGATATAAATTTGTGACACTTGTATTGTAACCATTTACAAATCATCAAAAACGCGTAACAATATATTGATATTTGTCACAAAATATATATTATTGTGATAAAATGTATATTATTATGATGAAATATTGTGTATCAATACAAAAAATTCTTGTAATATAATATATAAATATATATTATTTTATGTTTAACAAACAAATAACTATCATTTATTACTTCAATATAACTATCTAGAATTATGAGCTTCTAACTCAAACCAATTAGCAATGACCGGAGTGGCCTATGAAACTATATATTTGTTGGCAATTAGTTTCCCTATTTCTAATACAAGATATTCTAATAGGTCCCCTCGAAATGTGGGTTGGAGATAGTCCAAATCCAACATCTCGCAAATACTACAATTTGATTTGTCACTTACACGGGCCACATATGTGGGAAACTGTTTAGGCGAGAAAAATGTCAGTTGGACCAACGTTGGGCTCCGATATAATATTAGGAATCATGAGTTCTACTTAAAATCAATTGGCTATGAGTATAGTGGCTCATGATCCTTATGTATTAGTTGACAAATCTTCATATTTTCAATGTAAGATGTCATAAAAAATATAAATATAAAGTGCGGATAATCATCTAATGCATATAAATATTTCAAAAATATTTTTTTGGTTTATTAGAGGAATAATTGAATGTTAAATCTAGGTTTACCGAGACTAAAACTTAAGTCTGACACGCCCATGATATAAAACAAAAACAAAATTTATCTTGGTCAAATGATTATATATTCACTTCCGCATAAGTTCATTTTCGATAATTATATTACTTTATTTTCAAACTATTCTTATACCATATCCAACTTTAATCCCTAATGGGATTCTTAACATATTTTTATTGAAAACAACGAATATTTTAAAGTTAAGAACTCCATTGTTTTTTTGGTTCTAATTCACTCCACTGAAGATTATTAATATTATAAAATCACCCTACAATCAAATTTTATAACACCCATCATGTTTATAATCTAAAGTCAAGACCACTTAGAAATCCAATAGAATAATTAATTAATATCAGGGTACTTCACTTCTTAAATATTATAGAAGAGCTCAAATTAAAACAGATTTGTCCTTC
This sequence comes from Lepidium sativum, assembly GCA_023374145.1. Classification (NCBI taxonomy): domain Eukaryota; kingdom Viridiplantae; phylum Streptophyta; class Magnoliopsida; order Brassicales; family Brassicaceae; genus Lepidium; species Lepidium sativum. Next base: position 11,615 of record JAKUCM010003683.1, read on the forward strand.
TTATATATCATTCTCGTTATGCTGAAAGGAAAAATTATCATGTCAAGAAAGCAATAATAAATGTATGAGGTTATAGACGGTGCACAACATATGAGAATTTATAAAACACGTGCAGACAGTTGCTAGAAATTGTAGAAGGCGAAGAGATCTGGTACCTTTCGTTTTTTTATCATGATCTTTATTGCTGCCTACAGAGAGTCATTGAGTTTCGAAACTCACCCACTCTTTACACATATATGAAACTCCAATCACAGAATACGTAGTGAAAATGATCACTGAAAACAACCAATAAGCAATGATTCGTAGACAATGCACATCAAAACTAAGCTGAAAGTATCATTCTTTTCTCTAATTCTAACACATTTAGCAACTTCTAATGTTATACTATATGTTTCAACTATCATAGTGAGCTTTGAAACCTAATAGAAGAGACAACTTAAGTCAACTACATAACACATAAGGGGAATTAATTAATGTTGAATAAAACATCTTATAGAGTTTCTTAAGCGAAGTCTTTTAGAGTCAAGTAACAAATCCATTTAAGCGAAGTTTTTTAGAGTCTACTAACAAATCCATGTGAGTTCTTTGATCACTCAAAGAAGCTAAACTACACGTTTTTTACCTAAATAGTACATAAACCTTCATGAGCGTTGGCTGATGCATCAGGCAGAGGAGGACTACCGTCTCTGAAGCATATAACATGAAGAAGGTTTTTTGACATCTTCAAAATACTTTTAGCTGTCTACAAAGACCAATCAATACATAGCAATACACTTACACTTTCCACTAAATATCAAAACAATCAAATTTGAAACTATGTGGTAATAAGACTTAAGATGTCAACATCAGATTCGATAGCTACATTCAATGATGAGACCCATGGAGGAAAATTAACTGCAGGGAATCAAACAAAGAATCAGAGAACATAAATTCGTGAAATCATCTCAAATAAAAAGACAGTCCATAATAAGAGAATGGTTAGACTCCAATAAACTAGTACAAATTCAAGTCCAATTCGAAGTGATCATCATTCAGAAAGAAGACAAAAAAAAAGTAGCTAAAGAAATTGCTGGAATCTCACCAAACAATTAAGAAAGAAGAAGAATTTATCAGATTTAACAGACCCCTGATGTAATGCGTATCGTAGGGTCTGACTTGAGATTTAGGATATTTGAAGCTCGAGACAGTGAAAAAGCTTCCATTATTGTCCAAACCAGAACCTTGAAAACAATTACAGATTGAAACAACCAATTAAAATACAAAGATTTCTTGCCATAATAAATCTCTAATTTCTCCTGAGAATCAAAAGTTTTAGAGTATTTAGTGTAAGTATAAACTGTGATTTGTTCAACAGAACTTTTGTCGAAGAAGAAGCATTGGAGAAGAGAGAGTGTACAAAAGTCATCTTCCAATAAAAATTTGACACGTCGGGGGTTTTTAAAATTTCTTAAAATCTTCTACGAAGAATAATCGGTCCTTATCTAATTAAATCCTTTTTAATTAAAATAATCAAAATTTAAGGTTAATAACCCAATAATATACCCTTAGCACCACGAAGCTTTTCCAGATCCACTTGATTTAGAGAAAATGGCACAGCAAAAAGTACTTGCCGTTTTTTTTTCAAGCACACAACACGTTGTTTCATCTGCACCTAGAGTTGGTTTCTTAGACTTGAAGAAGTCAGCAAACTAAGAGTTTCACAAGAGGTCCCAAACCAACATGACCTCTAGCTCATTCATTACATAACTTTATCCGTTGTATACTTCTATTCTTGAATATTAAAATCTAACCCGTGAAAAATGCAATTTTGGGGGACCTGAATTAATTGTCTACTACGAAGGGAACTGTTGTGAATTTCCTTAGCTTGTATTACTTTTACGCAAGAAACTAAGAGATTTGTTTGTTTGTTTGCAGGTACAAGATCATGTACGAGTTCCTGTGATCAAAGGTGACCACAGTACATCTCGGCAAGGTTAAGGGCTTGCTCTCTTCTATTAGATGAGTTTCGAACCAGAAAGGAGATTACAACTAGAGTAAAGAAATCTGAAGCAAAACACTCGAAAATGTTCTCACATCCAAGTCATAACCTCAGCTGAACATACATATAGCCGAGAAACATTTAAGGTATGTTTCTTCCTTGATGTCATGGTCCAACCAATGATGAAAACCCTCTGAATAGCCTGGCTTGCTCAGTTTGACTATGCAATTGTGTTGCAGGTTCTGCAAAGCAGCAGAAACAAAAGAAGAAGACAGATGGGCCTCAGTAAAACAACATAGGCCCAGCAGAAGAGAATCAGATACGGCCCAAGTCTGCACAAGGCCCACAATAAACTCCATCTCAGACCTGGGCCATCTGATGGATCGAAAACAAAAAATGATGTTGGGCCAATCGTGATGGACCGAATTGAGATGATACTGGGCCTGATCTCTTCGGCCCTGATCCATCTCGAGATTAGGCTTATCCCTCAAACGCCGAAAGAACCTTTCACCTTCTTCATTCTTCTTCTACACTCTTCTGTCTCTTGCGATTTTCTCTCTGCCTTTTCACCGGAGAAAATGGAGGATTTCTTCCATTCTTCTCCACCAAAAAAAAATCCTTTTCTTATGCATGAAACCTCTTTATCTTTGTAAACGAACCTTTTCTAGAACCCACCACCAATAGAAGAAACCTTTGTTTCGTCATCAGATGTAGCGAATGATTCATCGATCTCACCAGAAGTAAAACTCCGAGAGGATCATTCGAGACCTTCGATTCAACCATCGGAGGAGTCATACGACCTCTCGATTCCTCAAGTTCACTGAGATAAGTATCCAACTCTTTGATACCCTAATCATTCTCAAAAAAACTCTATCTCACTTCTTTTATCCTTTCAGATTTATCGAAGACTCCATCTGACCTTTCGACACCTCCAACTCAACCATCGAAGACCATGCAACTCTTCAACTTCCTGGATCTGAAAAGGTAAGTATCTGATCTCTTGACGTCTTAGATCTAGAACAAAAGAAATTTTCTGACTTGCTAATCTTTTCAGATTCATCGAAGACCTCATCTGACCCTTTGATATCTCCAACTTAACCATCAAAGACCATGCAACCCTTCGACTTCCCAGATCTTATCGAGGTATGTATATAACTCCTTCGACTTCCTAGATCCATTAAAATCGTTGCATGACTTACTGTCTTTTCAGATCCACCGAAGAATCTATACGATCCTCCGATACCTCCGATTTAACCATCGGAGACCTTCTGACTTCACCGCCAAAAGAACTTGGTGCTTCTCCTTCTCAGAAGCTTGCATGCAGCAGTTTATACCATGAAAATCCAGAGCCTCTTCAAATTTCCGAATCGGCACTGATTTGGTAAGTATATCCGCTGGGTTTTCTGATGTTTTGACCTTTTGAACTTTGATTATTTTTTCTTCTCATAAGTCTCTGACAAAGCTCATTCTTATTGCCATGTGCTTCGTCCTTTCATGGAAAACACTATTTTGGCCAAACAAATGGCGCTCTGGGAGTCTGAACCAATTTCAATGTGATCTTGATGAAAGCCGAACTCTGAGGTAATCCCTTTTAACCATATGGCTTCTTTACACGCTTCGACTAAAGCCATATACTCTGCCTCTGTTGTTGACAAAGCTACCACGTTTTGCAGGCCTGATTTCCAGCTCACAGTATTGCCACCAACCTGAAACACATATCCAGTGATTGACCGTCTTCTATCCAGGTCAGCTGCGTAATCACTGTCACAATACCCTCTGACTTCAAAATTTTCTGATTTTATGAATGTTAGACATAGACCTTTTGAGTAGTTTAGATATCTTAGAATCCATTTAACACCTTCCCAATGTTCAATGCTAGGACAACTCATGAAGCGGCTGACCATTCCAACAGAGTATGCAAGATCAAGACGAGATCCAACCATGGCGTACATGATGTTGCCAACCGCACTGCAGTAAGGTACCAGCTTCATTTGCCTTTCTGCATTTTCCTTTTCGTCTTGACTTGTGGATTTAAACTTGAAATGGCTCCCTAAGGGGGTCTGAACAACCTTAGAATTAATCATGTTAAAAACTTTCAAGACTTTATCAGTGTAAAACTCTTGAGAAAGCTTTAAAACATTATTCTTTCTGTCTCTTATAATATCCATACCCAATATCCTCTTAACTGCCCCGAGGTCCTTCATCTCAAATTCACTGCTCAAAATCCTTTTAAGTTTCTGAATTTTTGACATATCCTTAGCTGCCAATAACATATCATCAACATATAGCAACAGAAAAATATAATTTCCTTCTGCATATTTTATGAGATAAACACAACTGTCGAAATCGCTTTTGAAATACCCCTTTGACCTGATGAACTGATCAAACCTTAAATTCCACTGTCTTGAAGACTGTTTCAAACCATAAAGTGATTTTCTTAATAAGCATACTCCATCTCCATCTGAGAACCCTTCTGGTTGATCCATAAAAATCTTTTCATCAATGTTTCCATGTAGAAAAGCTGTTTTTACGTCCATTTTCTCTAACTCCATGTTCTGATTAACCACCATTGATAATGTCAATCTTATAGTAATGTGCTTAACCACCGGAGAAAAAACCTCATTGTAATCAATTCCTTCTATATGTCAGAAACCTTTTGCAACCAGCCTTGCTTTAAATCTAGGCTTTTCTACCTCTGGAATTCCCGGCTTTAATTTAAACACCCATTTGCAACTGATTGTCCTCTGCGTTTCTGATCTTGGTACTATGTCCCAAGTTCCACTTTTCTTCAAAGAATTCATTTCCTCCTTCATTGCCTCTATCCACATATCTCTATGTTGATTAGTCATAGCTTCTACATAGGTTCTTGGCTCTTCCTCATTTATCATGTGTGACACATTTAAAGCATACATTTCCACATTTGCCTCTATGAATCTGTTTGGTTTTCTGATGACTCTTCTATCTCTGTCTCTAGCTAGCAAATAGTCGTTATAGGATTCTGTTTCTATTTGATCATCTTCATCTTGTTGAACATTGATGTCATTCTGAGTAGAAACAGTAGTCTCCAAATCTTGACTATCATTAGGAATCAAAACATCAGATTCAGTAATCTGTTCTTCTTCATCCTCTAGCAATAAGAAAGTGACCCTTTTAGATTTACGATTTTGAAGCTTCTGTAAATCATCATCAGTAGACTTGTCAATATGCTTATATATCACTGCTTCATTGAATACAACATCTTTGTTTATCACGCATTTCTTATCCTCCAAACTCCAAATCCTATAACCTTTCACACCTTGCGGGTACCTAAGAAAATCCATTTCTTAGCTCTAGGCTTTAGCTTTCCTTGGTCCACATGAAAGTATGCCAAACATCCAAAACGCTTTATATGTGAATAATCCGGCTCTTTTCCTGACCATAGTTGTTCTGGAACTTGATAGCCTATAGACTTTGAAGGTGTTCTATTCAAAATGTATACCACAGTGGATGTAGCCTCTGCCCAATATGCTTCTGACAAGCCTGTTTTACTTAGAAAGCTCCTCACCTTCTCGAGTATAGTCCTATTTAGCCTCTCTGCAACTCCATTCATTTGCGGAGTATAGGGACATGTCTTGTGTCTTAGGATGCCATTATCTTTGCAGTGATCATCAAAGACTCTATTGCAATATTCCAAACCATTGTCAGTTCTTAGAGCCTTTAGTTTTCTTCCACTCTGATTCCCTGTGAGGATTTTCCATTCAACAAATTTGCTATAGGCCTCATCCTTTGTCTTCAGAAAATATACCCACACTTTTCTGCTAAAATCATCTACAAAGGACATGTAGTACTGACTTTTGGCTAGACTAAGTGTCACGTTTGGTGACCCCCAAAGATCAGAGTGAACATAGTCCAGTGGTCCTTTTGATATGTGTAATCCTTTGTTGAAAGATATTCTGTGTGATTTTCCAAAAATACAAGGTTCACAGTCCCTAAAATCCTTCGGCAAATCAACATGAATAAAACCCATCTTGACCAGTGCTTGCATATTGCGACTGCTCATATGACCTAGTCTGCTGTGCCAAATATCCACAGAACACCCTGGTCCTTTTACTGCATTACACTCATATACCTTTGCTTTTCCATTCAAGAAATATAAAGTATTCTTGTAATCAGCTGTCATGACAACCATTCCTTTCCTCAGTACCTTCATCTTATAATCCCGAGACTGATACCAACATTCCAAGGTTTCAAGTTGCCCCAGTGATATGAGATTTCTTCTTGCAGTAGGTGTGTATCTTACTTGAGTCAGAATGAATGTGGATCCGTCATCATTCATAAAACTCACTTTACCAATCCCTTTGACCTCACAGAAACTGTCATTACCCATTAGTACCCTTCCACCATCTACATCTTCTAGATCGAACATTAGGTTTCTGTTGGATGTCATGTGATATGAACACCCTGAGTCTAATATCCACTCATCTTCATGTGATGAATTGGTGACCACTAGCATTTCTGGTTATGTATATTCTGCCCTACATACACTTGCTTCTGCATTGTCTCCTTTTGAGTTTGACTTTCTCTTAGGACAGTCTCTCTTAAAATGTCCTTCAGCACCACAAGCCCAACAAGATCTCCCTTTTGGTTTTGATTTAGATCTGTGCTTACTGTCACTTCTATTGTCCTTAGACTGTCCCCTTTTCTCTTTTCTTCCTCGAGACTGAACCACCAACCCTTCTGAAACAGAATGGAGTTTATAGACACCCTTCTCTATTAACTCCATGTCAATAGAATATGCGGAACTTATGATATCCTTTTGAGTTATGGTTTCCTTTCCCACACTGTATTTCAGAGTATGAACCAGATTCTCAAATTGCTTAGGTAGACTATTCATCAATATAGCAGCCTTATCCTCTTCACTAATATCCACGTGAACACTAGATAAATCTGATATTAATCTGTTGAAAACATCGAGGTTCTTGTCTAGATTCTTTCCAGAATCCATTTTAAAGTTGTAAAATTTCTGCTTAAGGTTGAATCTATGAGGTAAAGTATTTACCTGGTATTCAGCTTCCAAAGCGATCCACATTTCATAGGCAGTCTTCTCTTTCTTGACTTTCCTAAGAACACTGTCCGAGAGACTAGTACCAATTAGATTTTTAGCTCTTCTGTCCTTGTCTTTGAATTTTGGATATGCTTTTGCTTCCATGAAAAGTTGCTCTGAAGACTTTTTTGAAGGTCCAGCTGCAGCGTCTTTCACCTCTTTACCATCCTTTACAACTTTTTCAACTTTCTCTTCCTTTGAATCGTAACCATCTTCCTCTGCTAGATATATAGGCAACAAAGGAGAGTCTAGACCAAGAATCTCGAGCTGAGCCAACATCTTGAACTTCCACAGAGAAAAATCTCCATCTCCATTAAATTCCTTGACCTCAAATCTTCCCAGAGTTGGCTCCATACCGTCAACCTGAGATGCTCTGATACCACTTGTTGTGAATTTCCTTAGCTTGTGTTACTTTTACCGCAAGAAACTAAGAAATTTGTTTGTTTGTTTGCAGGTACAAGATCATGTACGAGTTCCTGTGATCAAAGGTGACCACAGTACATCTCGGCAAGCTTAAGGGCTTGCTCTATTCTATTAGATGAGTTTCGAACCAGAAAGGAGATTACAACTAGAGTAAAGAAATCTGAAGCAAAACACTCGAAAATGTTCTCACATCCAAGTCATAACCTCAGCTGAACATACATATAGCCGAGAAACATTTAAGGTATGTTTCTTCCCTGATGTCATGGTCCAACCAATGATGAAAACCCTCTGAATAGCCTGGCTTGCTCAGTTTGACTCTGCAATTGTGCTGCAGGTTCTGCAAAGCAGCAGAAACAAAAGAAGAAGACAGATGGGCCTCAGTAAAACAACATAGGCCCAGCAGAAGAGAATCAGATACGGCCCAAATCTGCACAAGGCCCACAATAGGAACCAAACGTGGTTTTAAAGTCCATCATCAGTAATAAATCTAACTCAAACAAAACATCTAAGCACATCAAAGTATCTACAGAAATAAAAGGTTTGATTTGCTGTCGTAGGCCCCCAATTCTTCTTCTCTTTCCAAAATTCTCAGATCTAAAACTAATGGTGGAGATTTTCAAAATGATAAATCTAAGTGATAAACAATTATTTTCAACAAGTACAACACAACGGTGTAGCACTTAAAATTCGAATCCTCAAGAAAATTTAAAACTAATACAATAAGACTAAAGGATTTTCACTTAAGAAAAAACAATCCCAAGAGAGTGAAATTAAACTAATACTACTAAACTCAAGAATGAAACAAACTCAAATAAAAATCAAAGGACAATGATCAACTTAGATTATCAATGAAAGCAATGTGCCTTTGGTTAGGCATTTGTTCATAAGGAAAAAAAACCAACTAATGATCTTAAAATGACAATGAAACTCAACATTGTGACATGAAACACAACTCTAGAACAACCCCACTTTCATGACATTGACATTTATAATAATCAATCAATTAAGCTAAACTTCCCTTTTTTCAATAAATCAATAAGCATTAAACACAAGTCCAACAAGTCTTAAACTACATTTTTCTCAATGGCTAGGGAGGAAAAATTTATAAAAAGGATCATTAGAATATTTTATCGACCACCTTTTGGGCAATAAATTTTCTACCATGCAGATTCAAATGGCCAAATTAAATCTACCATTAAGAGCATTTTAATTGAAGGAATCTAACAACCTAAGTATAAATGAATCAATCTTCTAACCTTAGATCTACCTAACCATCAACCCATTAAAAAGACTACTCACTTCATAGCATAGAGAAAATCAAAACAGAAGATGAGAATATAAACAAATGAAAAGAGAGTTAAGAAAAGGAGATTTCCAGTTGAATCAAGAAGATAATCTATAGAGGATCATCAAAAGAGTCTCAAGTATTCTCTCCAAAACTAATTCTCAAAGAGTTCTAAAATGACTACAAATTAAAGCTTTTATGTTTCTACCCTTAAACTTTTAGGTTTTAAAAACCATTTCAAAAACGGATTCGGGTTGACCCTAGACAAACAAGGTCGAACCAACTTAAAACAAAAACGTGTTGTTGAGGTCGAGGTCATAAGGTCGACTTAAAGGTCGACATTTGAGCTCTGGATGATGTTCGTGTATACTGTTCAGTTCCGAAGGTCGACATGTTGGTTGAGGAACGCAAATCCAGACTGCTTCTCATGCGTTTGTGAGTGTGTGGTTCCTCGAGTCTTTTAGGTCGAACCGGAGGTTGACTTTTGTTCTCTTCGGGATCGTTCCCTTCATTTCTTCATGTTTCTTCAACCAAAATCTCATAGCTTGAAAGTGTATCTCATTCCAAAGTTCCCAAGATCCCAAAGTATGTTCTAAATTCACCTGAAAGAAATTCAAAACGAGAAAATATGTGACCTCTATCTATTTAGAATTCTAAAATATAAAAGCAAAGAAACTTCTGCTGAAATGAATGAAATTTTTTGTTAAAAGAAAAAGATTAAAATATGCATGGAAATCTATGGTAAATATGATACATATCACTAAAGAAATCATGAGTTAAGAAAAGTATTGGACAAATCTTGAGCTTTGGATATGTACAATGCTAATTAATCGAATATATTTTACAGAAAGATCATTAGAGTTTTTGGATAATAAGAGTAAGCCGCAATTACATGATGACTTAAGAGTACAGTTTTTAGATTACACTCTGACCTTTATTTATTAGTCCGGCCCACTTGTTCCCACAAAGGTTGGCATGCAAATTAAGCGTACAAGAACTCGTGGTCATTCAAAACATCAATTTTATTTTTAAAACTTTTAACTTTTCACATTACAGTCTAAAAAACTTTTCGTACATTTGATTTAGCAGTAAATTTAAACCAAAAAGTCTATATGTTACGTGATTTAACAGGATTTCGATTAATTGTATCATAATTAAACGTTTCATGGTTTGAGTTTTGGTAAAAAATTAAATATATTACATAAAACACATTCGTCGAACTTGCAGTATAACAACTATTAGTTCAACCCCAAAAAAACATAAAGAGAAAACATTTGCAAGCATTATGCCATGTTAGTCCGAACCTGGTCGAGTAAAACACCAAAAAACAAATTCGATCTGAAAATTTACATTTACAATTTGGACAAAAATCGGAGCGGATATTCGGACATGCTCATTAGTGAATTTTGGTAAGCCATAGATCAAATTTATGAGAAATATAAATTCTATATAAATCAGTTCAAAGTATATATAAATATTCAAATATTCCAGGACGCATTTACCATATACCTACCATATTCATGCATCTATTTTTTTTTTACTCGTAAGTGGTTTTTTGCTGATCAAATATTTTTGTAAGCATTGATTATGTATTAATTCGCGAAAGTCGGTTTCAAAGGCCAACTTAGTTCCTGGCATGTGTGTGTATAGACAAATATGTACATACATAAAACTTAAAAAATAATTATAAATTTGTGGAATATTCTTAATAATAATACTATTAAAGTGAGTTGCAAGGTGAGATGGCAAGGAATGATAAATTGCCAACTTTGTAAACAAAGTCCAAAACATCGAACCACTATTTTCATGTCATTGCCACTCACATGCCCTCTCTCTCTCTCTCTCTCTCTCTCCTCTCTCTCTCTCTCTCTCATCTCTCTCTCTCTCTCTCTCCTCTCTCTCTCTCTCTCTCTCTCTCTCTCTCTCTCTCTCTTAATTTTTTCTCTTTTTTTTTGGAAATGCAACGTTGATTATCACAAACTAAGCAAAATTCTCCAACAAATTATCCTTCTTGCTAAGAAAATGTAACTAACTAAATGCAATAGAAAAATGAAATAGATATTATAACTTACTACAAAAGTATATGTAAACGATATACATATTGTTAAAAATTATCTATAAAAAAAAAAAAAAAACAATATACATAATTGTTCAGAAAAACCAAAATCCATTGAGAAAATTACACCAAAGTCATATATAATAAGTAAATAATAATTTATCCAAAACTTAATTAATAGTTTCTGCAATATGTTCCTGCTGGTCATGTATGTTCATTGTTCATCTTGTCCATTTGAAGTGAGTACTTAATTAGGGAACTAAGCATCCTTGCACATGGCCACATACCAAGTTCTTCTTTACAGGTAATTATTGATTTGGTTTAGAGTCATTAAAATATTATATTTGTGTTAAAACTTTTTAAAATAATACTAGTTCTTAGAGGACTGAATTGCGTGTTGGCATCTGTATAACTGTCACCCTAAATGCCAAAGATTTTAAATTTTGCGAATAAAAAAATATCTATTAAAAATTTTAGTAATCCTGAGATTATTAGATTAGAGAATGAACATGATCCCATGAAGATTCTTGTACTAATTAAATCCAAAATAAAGCATTTTAGAAGCTTAATCTCCTTTGGTGTTTAGTTTAACGTTAAACTGCAAAGATTAACCTCTTGGCTTTCAAATTCTGTCGCGTTCTTGTTCCCTAATTTATTTTTTTAACCCATCCTGTAACCTAATCATTAATGGAACTCTATCACCTTTCCATTTGCATTTCCAATTTTTAACTCGTAGGCTATTTATATATATTAATAGTCATTGTTAAATATACTCTTTCTGTTACAATGTATGGGTCAAATAAAAGTCATTTTACGTGTCTTAGAATAAAAAGAAGTATAATTCTCTAATACTTTATGGGTGTCATTAGTAAGGTCATATAATTGTTGTATAACTTGGTAAAGAGTTGGGGGTTCATACTTTATAGGGTTAAGTTGTTTGTTACCTATGTTCATTTGATAATTTTAACCTATAAATAGAAAAATTGAAACAATTCATTTCATTCAATGGAAGTGAGAATAAAACCATTAATACCATTTATTCAATCTTTTATAAAATTTTAGCTATAATCAATTTTTTGTCAACAGATTAATAAACACGATTTCATATTTCAAAATTTACTCCCTAAGACTTTTTTTAATCTTTCACGTTTAATGTATTTCAAAATCTATTTGTACTTGTAGATTCTTGAAAACATGGCTTCGTCTCATAATTAAAATAAAATATATAAAAAAGAGAAAATTTAAAAATTTTGATACAAACAAAAAAGATAGACCACATTTCAGTTGTAATGTTGCTGGTCAAGCCATGGCCAAAAACCAGACTGGTCATCGATTCCACAGAACATGTTACTGATACTGTTCTCTTCTTTCACCATTCTTTGTTCTGTCGATGAATTCTGAAAAAACTGCATCGTTGTCGTCGTCGTCGCTGGATTCCCTCCCATGAACTGGCTATCCATCTCCGGTGGTCTCATCTCACCGGATATGTTCTCACTTCTGTCACTACATGATCCTTCTGTTTCCTTGTTCAGATTGATCGATTCTATTGGTTCTCTACTTTTCAATGCCAGTACCTGCAGAAAGACAGAACAGAATTTTGAATCTAGATGAAAAACAGAGTATTGTCATAATCCACAAATCAAAAGATTCAATTTTCCAGTGAACTTCGTATTAAGAAACTAAAACAGTGTACTTTACAAACTAGAAAAGAAAAGGATCCAAATTTTTTAAATATTAAAGCTTTTTGTGTTACCTGAGCCTGAAGCTTTTGATTTTGAGTTTGAAGAATTTCGTTCTCATCTTTGAGACAGTCAAATTGACGCCTAAGCATGTCGTAGTCTTTCTCGAGCTGCTTTGTTTTGGATCGGGCTCTTCTGTTTTGGAACCAAATAGCGATTTGTCTAGGTTGTAAACCCAAGGCACGAGCCAGCTCTAATTTTCGATCTGATTCAAGTTTGTTACCAAGCTCAAAGTTCTTCTCTAGTGTCTTCAATTGCTCCATGTTCAATCTCCTTTTCTTCTCTCCCATCTTAGATCCATCATCTGAATAGTCTTCCTCTCCATTCATCTCTAAATTACAAAACCCTTGTGCGTTGTTCGTTGTCATTGGAGATCTCTTACCAAGAAACCCTATAAAATAGAGCAGATCATGAGAAATAGATCAAATTATACACAAGTAAAAACAAAAGACTAAAAACACTTTGATGTACCATGAAAATCTTGAGGTAGAGTGCAAGGAGGAAAAAGAGATTGGGAATGATCTTCATCTTCATGGTGATGGTTTTGGAGACTAAAATTTGCAGGGAAGAAAGCTAAGCCATTATTACAAGACATGCTTCGGTTGATGTTTTCTTTCTTATTAAGCTTGTCGCGGTTCAGGGTTCAGAGTACAGAATTCAGAATCTGAAGATGGTCACTGGGAGAATCTTAAGATTGAAAAAGGGAAAAGAAAGAAAACTAAATAAGGAAGAAGAAGAGCAGTAGTGAAATGAATTGGGTTAGATTATAGACCACTTATAGCCTAATAATTTGTTCTTTTTTTGTTTTTTATTTATTTTATGTGTATATAAAATAGGAAACAACAGTCGAAGCCGATGTGTATACAGATGGAGTATTTTGGAAAATTTATTGTGCTTATAATATTTTACGTATATATGTTTTTTTTTTGTAATTTAAAAGTACCAGAACTTTACAAAAAGGGCTCTAGATTATTTTTTTGCAAGAGGTGCGACCACAAATAATTTTTTTTTAATATTCAAATGATCAGTAAGCATGTATCTATATTCGTGTAAGGGTGTCTGAAATAATTGTAAAGTAGTTTCTAGCGTTTAGGGAATCGATATATGCGTTTTGAACTGGTCCCTTACCGCTAAACCACAACCGCTCGGACAAAATATATATATAGTTTTGATAACCAAGTAAATTGTTTAATTAGTCTTGTTTTGTCAAACTGAATATAGCCTTACAAACTCACCAAAATGGTATAAGTTTACAAAACTCAAACATTAGCAGTCTCCCTTACAATATGATGAGAGTGTCTATTTTATGGTTCGAGATGCAAGAAATTACATGAACAAAAAATATTCAAAAAGATACCTTAACCTTGTAAAGTTTTTCTAATAAAATTTTAAAATTGTACAGTGAGAAAATATTCAGAACAAATATTTTTTGATAAGTTTTTTAGATAGTCTAGCGTCTAAAAACTATCTATTTTTTGGATAAATAATTTTAGATCATTTCAATGATAAAATTAAATAAATCAATGTTTGTTTAATAATTTATAAGCGTGCAATAGAAATTCTAATAAAATGATATATAATTATTTAGTTTTTTTTTTTCCTTTTGATATCTCAGAAATTTTTAAATTTTATGGAAGAGGTCTATACTATTTTTTTGGGAGAAGTGCAGCTCAAAATAGACCATCTTTCTAGAGTATTCAAATGGACCGAAAGCCTAGACCCATATTCGTGTAAGAATGACAAAGAAAATATGTTATTTCGCATAATACATATATTAAACATACAAACTCTTAAAATTCTTAAATCGGTTCCCTACCACTTGACCACAAGCTCCTTCTCTACATAATTATTTAGTTAACTAACATTAACTAAGAAAGATGCAGTTAAGTACTTCAATTATCATCTTCAAAGTTATTTTAGGTTATACGAGTGAAAATAAGGATGAGCCTTATTAACAGTCACTACAAGAATACACAAAGAAAATTCTACTATAGAAGTCGTCGGTTTTAACCATGTTTCTAATAGAAACCGACGGAAAGGGGTAATTAGAAACATCTCATCGGAAACATAGTTTCTATTGGTTTTTATCGGACAAAACCGATCGACACTAACATGAGAAAGCCGACACAAGTCTCCTCGGATAAATCCCGTAAGAGGCTGTCGGTTTAGGCATGTCGGTGGCTGTCGGTTTTGTCCCGTCGGTGACCATCGGTTTATTCTCATTGGTTGCCGTCGAGTTATACCATGTCGGTTGCTGTCAGGGATAGTCTCGTCGGTTCGTTGATAATTTTTTTTTCTAAATATTAGTTTGATTTATAATTAATTCAAAAATATATTATATATATATATTTTTTTTTTTGTTCATAATAAAAAGTTTCAATTACAAAATGTTGTTAAATCATAAATTAAAAGCCCAAGTTTTGGGTTTCGCTATCTTCCAGCAAAGACTGATGAGGGTCGAACATCCTCATGAGTCGGGTAATTTGAGCTTATGTCCTCGCTTGCCTCTTCTGAGTAAGGCAGAGAGTGTCGTGGATCACTGAAAGGTCTCCTTCATAGTCATGTGGCTCTCACGGAATATCCACCAGCTCTTTTCGCTTCTGCTGGCTAAGACCCAACGTCTGCCTCAGGTCTACGTCAGCGTGTAACCCATATGCGGTGACAACTTTCACGAGTCCAAATCGTCGACCCTTCCAGCAATGATTTTCCTACAAAAAATAAAATACCAGTTTAATTTTACATAATGTAAGAATATAAAAATTAAGATTAAACAAATACATCAACGACGATGTTGTTGATGTCATCCTGTGAGAGTGGAATAGAAGAACCTGCTCCATCCTGAGTACGTTGGGTTTCTACCACTTTCGCCCTCTGCTCGACCCTCTTGACCACCTCCAACACCTTCAGATTCTTGATCCTTCTGGACTTTTTGGAGGTGTGACACCCTTCATTAGGCTAAGCCAATCTGGTACACACCCATTTTAGTAGTCTACAAAACCAAAAATATTGTTAAGATTACAGTAAATAAATAACATATATTTATAATTTAAAATAACCATATCTCGCTCAACGCCCTTGAAAGTATGGCAGCCAGCATTTTACGTCTCCTACACCTTCACTGCCACGTCCTTACCACTTATGTGGTTCTTCTTGTTCCGCTCTGAAATATTCTTCGTTCTTGACTAGCTCCAATATTCAACAAATTCCGGGAACCAATCCACCTAGCAACCATAGGGTTTGGTTGTTGGATCTTTCTCCCAGGCTGTCTACCATGCATAGACGTGCTTGATGTAGGAAAAGCTGCAATACTCCTCGAACTTCTTTTGAAATTAAAACGTGTGATGGATAGCCCCGTTAAAATGTTGGCGTTAATTGTTAAATAATTAGTATAAATAATAAATAATTAAAAAATATACTTATAGTAAAAATAAAGTTGGGTATTTACCGTGAAAGATTTGAACCATTATTCCTTAAAGTATAGCGGAAGCTTTTTGAAGGTTGGATGCACGAAAAGGAACTGCTACTGTATCATCAGCTTCGCCAACGTAACTATCTGCCCTCGACGCGAAACCTAAAATCAAGAATTTTTTTATTATTTATAAAAACCAATATTTAAAAAGTTAAGTATAGTAATTACCATGTGTTTCCAGTTTCTATATTAGGATCGAGAATCTTAAGATAGTCACGGCCGAGACTCGTTAAAATCTCCTCAACTGTTAAATTCAGAGGTTGTTGTTGGACCGAATGCTCCGACTGTGTCTTTGGCACACGTGGTGGACTCTGAGATGGACCCGGGGTGTCATCAAAATAGTGCTCCTATGATCATCGAGCACGTGATCGACGGAACTAAGCGTACAAAAACTTGAAAACAAAGCAAAATATTATTTTAAAATATTTTAAAAGAAGAAAAAGTATTTAAAAATTGAATTAAACTTTATGAAATTATGAAAATTATGAAAAATTGTAGTATTATATTAAATTTTACAAAATATTTTAAAATTAAACTAAAAGCTACCAAAGTATAACTATTTATTTTAATTTACGAAACTTGATATGAAAATATAATTTATGATATCATAAAAATTTCTATATATAAATAATTTTATAAGTAAAGTCTAAAATATTTTTTTCAGAAATTGAAAAGAAAAATTCGAAAAAATTTGTTCTTAAAAAAAAGAGGTTTTCTTGGGGGAAATTTTTTTTCCAATACCACAATTTCTCACAAATTCTTATAAGTCAACCGTAATCTAAGTCATTTCTAAGTAAATACAACCTAATTTGAGTATAATCTAGACTAGTATCTCCATTCCTTAAGCTAATTCACTCCAAACATGAAATCGAAAAAGAAATTGAGAAAAAGTGAAAATCATACATGATTTTGGAAGAGATGAGATTATGGGTAGTGATTGTAGTGGTCTAGAGTCGTTTTCATGGCGAGCTATTGGCAGTAATTTTAGAGAGATTTGAGTGAAATCGGAGAAGAAGAAGAGAAAAAAATAAAATTTTCACGAACTTGTAACGACATCCATGGTTTGTTTTCGGTTGCCGTCAGTTCATGCGGTTGTGTGTCGCGAAAGACGAAGGGTAAAAGTTTAGGCGGTTCTTATTCCCCCAAAGCCTGTCGGTTTTCGTCGGGGTTTAGCCTACGAAAACCGACAGAACATATTTTAAAAAAAAATCTATTAATTGATAAAAAATTTGGAAACTCTAGTTATGATATGCAAATGTCAATCCATGTTATAAAATAATATAAAAACATCTCAGTACGTGCATGGCAAATTAGAAAATGAAACATACATTCTTATCATAAAAATCTTAAATTACAAACATGCTACTCTGAATCATTTATGTACTCATCTGATTCCGTGTTGCAACTATCTTCAGACTCCTTACCAAACTCTGGGATTTTTTCATTAGATACATTATGTACTATCCCAAATGCTTAGGACGTCATATCGACACATATCTCAACGCCAAGAGAAATCTCAAGGTCGCCTAGTGTCCCAGGTGAAGCTTATTGCATAGTTTCATGATCTGAATTGACATATAGTCACTTGATGGTCTTTTCATTCTTACCCGAAGAATTTTGAAAGCGCAACCCCGGGTGAAATACATAGGAAAAGATTTAACAACTAATAGAGGACGAGATACAAAATCTTCCAACCACGTGGGAAATATTTGTCCCATTCTTCCAGCGTGTGTGACCTGTGATTTTTCTGTAAGTGTGTATTTGTTTAAGGTTGGACACACTTTGCGGATATAAAAACATCTAAAGTATTGGCTGAGACTCACATAAAATTTTAACCAGTCTGTGAACTCGTTCTCTTTTCTATTTTGTAGTTGTTGTTCAGAGTCATGTCGGTATGCGAGGCAAATTTGAGCCATGTAGAGACTGCAAGGAACGTAAACGTAGACGCATTTAAATAAATAAAATTTTATCTAGTCAAATGTTAGACAATACAGTAATCCTAGCCCATCAACTAATTTCTGAATTCGCTGAAAGATGTCGCCTATGTGTTGTCCACTGGAAGAAGCTTCGTGACGTTACCAGCAAATGCATCGACACAACTCTCCTATAAATTATAAAGTGTTTTATATTCATCACTGCAACCACTATACAACGCCTTTTTTGCTTCATGTAACATAATAAAAAAATTGCATCGATATTTGGTTCTTCACCCCTATTTCTAGACTCAGTGAAAACAGGAACATCCTCCATAAATGTATCGCTAACCATTTGCAACGTACCATCATTGTTTTCCACCGGAGTGTAGTATCAACACTATAACCACCTAGACTACTACTGCCAAGATTACCTTCTACTTCCTCATCTACCATGATGCCTAATTCTTTACTTATACCAGCATTACCAACCCTGCTATAACTTTCAAAGTTAACATTTGAACCATCTGCTCCATAGAAATACCATATTTTGTAATTTGAGAAAAAACATTTACGGTAAATATGACTGCATATGTTTTTAACAGGAATATATTTTATATTCTGGCATTTTATACACGGACAATACATCTTACCCGTTTCGAGAGGTAAACTCTAATACGCCACAAATTCCATGAATCTTTTCAACCTCACAACATACTCTTCCGTTAATTCATTTGTTGCTTCATTGATACGTGAACCGTCCATCCAAGAGTGGAAATTCAAATTTGACATTTTTTATCTTTATATGAACAAAGGACAGTATGAGGGAAAGAAATGAAATTCGAAAATTTATATAGAGAAAATTACCGATAAAATCTGATGGCTTCCTATACCCACCCAATTTTCGGTTATAAACAGTGACGTCTCATTCAACACACGTTTTAACCACTTTCAAAACATTATGCATGCTTACATATGGATAGTGACTTTCAAACCCTAAAGACCATACATATCGTAATTCTCACGAGTCTGACTCCCTATGGTTAGCTAAACATACTGTTGGAGAGTTCTCATTTACTGCTAATTGGGTTTCGACCCACATATATAGCCCATTTGAATGACAGGCCGTTTTTTTCAATATCTTCGGGCCGACTTCTGAACTTGAGATTTTTTTTTTTTGACAACGGCATAATCTGAACTTGAGTTTATATATTTGTTTATTTATTGATAACATATTATAATAAATAAATTTAAAAAAAACATATTATAAGCCCAAATTCCGTACAAATGAGTCACTTAACAAATATTTTTAACTAATTTTATTGAACTGTTTTATAAATCGCCACGAGTTTTGTGTGAATTTTAAACTCCCCATGAGATATATAGGTATTTATAAATAAAAAAATTTATAAGAACATATTTAAAGATAATATCGAAGAACTTAAAGTATCGATTATAAACTCAAACGATTAATAAAAGATCACTCTCTTTATTGGTTTAGAAAACTCTCTCAAAAACTAAAGCCTCAAACCTTAAGTTCTTATGTTATACCACACTTTGATATCTCTCTTTTATAGACAAGATAAAACTTCATAAATCTACTAGGAAAATATATGATTAGATAACTCCTAACACAACAAACTATATCTTATTTATTACGTAATTTGCTCAGCAAGTTACTCTGTTCAATCTTAATTCAACATTCTCCCTCTTAAGCTTGAAGTCGACTGTCTCTATATCATGAACACCAATGAAATCCCTCATCTCTTTGAACTTGATTCTCCCTAGTGTCTTTGTTAGTATATCCGCATTTTGTTTTGTTCCCTGAATGTGACTGCTATCACTATACCCAATTAATCTTGGTACTTGTGTGTGAGATCTCGTGAATGATAATTCGGGGGTGATTGTACCCTTCAAGTATCTTAAACAATGTTTCATCGCAGCTCCATGTGATTCTCTTCGACTTTGCATATATCTACTCAAAACTCTAACACAATATGACAAATCCGGTCTTGTATGTAAAAGATATCGAAGATAACCAACCTTCCTTCTATAATCTGTGGCTTCAATTTCCTTTTCTTGAATGGCTCTTGATAGTTTTAACCCCGACTCCATTGGTATACGAACCATGTTACAATCATTCATTAAAGAGTCTTTAAGAATCTTTTGAGCATAACGTTTTTGTGATAACGTTATTCCACCTTCAAGTTGTCTAACTTATATTCCAAGATAGTAAGTTAGTTTCCCTAAGTCACTCATCTCGAATTTAGTTGCCATTTCTCCTTTGAACTCGTCAATAATTCTTCTATGTGTCCCTGTGACAAACAAATCATCTACATAAACGGCAATAAGCAAACTTTGATTTGAGATTACCTTCTTGTAAAATGATGGCTCCTTGCTACATTTTTCAAACTTAAGTTCTTTAATCACTTGATGTTCAAAGCTCTTGGTGCTTGTTTTAACCCATACAAGGCTTTCTTAAGTTTATACACTTTATCTTCACTCTCTTTCACCTTAAAGTCTTTCGGTTGTGTAACATAAACGGTTTCCTTTAAATCTCTATTAAGGAAAGTCGTTTTTACATCAAGATGATGTATCTCCTTTTGAAGCAGATAGATTAACAAGAAGGTGAATTGTTTCAAGTCTTGCAACCAGTGCAAACATTCTTCGTAATCTATTCCATACTTTTGCACATATCCTTTGGCAACAAGTCTTGATTTATACTTGTTGATGCTTCCATCGGAATTACGTTTGATTTTGAATACCCATTTAAGTCCTATGGATTTGATACCTACTGGAAACTCATCTAGTTCTCAAGTTTCATTCTTGAAAATAGACCTAATTTCATCTTCACATGCAAGAATTCATACCTTTAATTTTTTTGCTTCTTTGAAATTCCTAGGTTCATCGTCTAAGCACAATAGTAGTTTTTCTCCTTCAAGTTCGGACATCAAGATATAATCATCAAGGTGTTTTGATCTTGAACCGCCTCTTTGAGATCTTCTCAAGAATTCACCGGATGAAATCTCATCCGAAACCGCATCCTCGTTTTGTTCGTTGGTCTCATTGATTTCATCTTCGATCCTAATATCTTTGTGGTCTTGATGATCATCTCCATCTTCAAACTTGACTCTCCTCCGAATTTTTGTGATTCCAATTCCATCATTTTGCTTCATCAAACACCACATCTCTACTTACTATAATTTTTTGAGAAACCGGATCAAGTAATCGATAAGCTTTAGACCCGAGTTTGGTTCAAAGATAAACAAGTATACGAGACCTATCTTCTAGTTTCTTCAAGTATGGAACATCAACCTTGGCATATCCGATGCATCCAAAGATTCGGATATTGTTGATGTTTGGCTTTTTCCCACGAAGAACCTCATATGGTGTTCGATCCTCGATAGCTCTTGTAGCAATTCTATTCAAGAGATAGGCAGAGTGTCTTACCGCTTCTCCCCAAGGTTGATTAGGCATATGCATATGCTTCATCATGCTTCTTGACATTTCCATCAATGTTTAATTACGTCTCTCAACAACTCCGTTTTGTTGAGGTGTGTAAAGTGCGGTAATATACCTTTTAATCCCCATTTCTTCACAAAACGTTTTGAACTCATGGATCAGTTCTAAGCACATCAATTCTTTCTCTAGTCTCCTTTTCTACCACGTTTTTGAATCTCATGAATTTTCCAAACGTCTCACTCTTTTCTTTCATCAAGATAGTCCACATATATCTTGAATGATCATCAATAAGAACAAAGATATACCTATCTCCAGCTGCAGTTTTTGGTGATATTGGTTCACAAAGATCCCCATATACAAGTTCCAACATTTTATCCCCTCGGAAAGAAGTTGCCTTTGGAAAGACTTGCCTTGTTTTCTTTCCAAGTAAACATGATCCGCATATCTTCTTCTCTATATAGACCTTGGGGAGATCTTTAACTAGTTCTTTCTTGATCATGTTAGACAAAGTATCAACATTAATATGACCTAACCGTGCATTCCACTTGCTTGAATCACTTACCTCGGTCAGATGCACCTCTAAGTCTTTGATATCCATCCGAACCTTGTAAAGTCGTTTTGGTGATCTTTTCGCTTTGACAACTATTTTTCCTTCTTGATCAAACATTGTCAAATAATCTCCTTTCATTTGTTTTATCACAGCCGGATTCGGTAGCTTGTCCAAGACTAACTATGTTACTCTTTAAACCCGTAATGTAGTACACATTAGTCATGATTTTTGTTTTATCGTTTCG
Source organism: Lepidium sativum (assembly GCA_023374145.1). Classification (NCBI taxonomy): domain Eukaryota; kingdom Viridiplantae; phylum Streptophyta; class Magnoliopsida; order Brassicales; family Brassicaceae; genus Lepidium; species Lepidium sativum. Next base: position 33,817 of record JAKUCM010003683.1, read on the forward strand.
ATCCAAAAGAGAAATCGATCATTTTCCCATAATATCAATGTGTGAGTCATCTCCAAATCTCACTTTTCCCGTGATTGTCTCATCTATTTTAGTAAAGTTTGTCTATTCTCTGTCATGTGATTGCTTGCTCCATTATCAAGATATCAAGTATTCTCTTCATTAGACGTCTCAAATTTACTCGGTACACAATTCTCCTCGTTTAAATAAACCAACTCATGCATAAAGAGATCACCCGCGTCTTGTGTGTCTCCACTAACACTTTCTTCTTGAGTCTCTGTAGTTTAAGCAAACGGTCCGGACAGCTAGAAGCATAATGCCCTAGTTTATCACACTGATAACACATAACTTTCGATAGATCTTGATCTCCATTACCTCTACCTCGACCTCCTCCACGTGATCGTCCTCCTCTACCTCTTCCTCTTGATCCTTCAGTCGTGTTTCTCGTTTGTGTTTTGCTGCTGTAAATACATCAACTGTTTTTGATCTTCTTGAATTTCCTCTTCTTCTTTGAGAATTCTCTCTACATAAGCCTTTAAACGACCTACAACATCCTCAAATCTTGCAGTTTTAAGATTCAAGAGTTGTTCTAGGGATGCTACCATAAGTATGTATTTCTTTCTAGGTAAACAATTGAGAAACTTCTTAACCAACTTCGATTCTTCTATGATTACTCCTAGAGAGGTAGATTTAGACGAAATTGTGGTTAGCTTGCCAACGAATTCATCAATTGTTTCACCATCCTTCATCTTAAGGCGGTCGAATTCGGACATTGATGTTTGTAACCTAGCCTCCTTCACACGTTCAGCCCTTAAGTTTTGAACTTTGATGGCCTCCCATACCTTTTTTGCCATGTCTAATTCTCCAACTTGTACAATAAGAGCTTCCGGTATGGATTGAAACAAAAGCGCCATTGCCATATTGTTTTTCTTCTTATCATCAAGTTCAGCCTAAATTACCTCCCACACTTCATGTACTTTGAGACATACTCTCATTCTCATGGCCCAAATGGTGTAGTTTGTTGCGGTTAACATTGGACATGCTATAGAGGAAGAGCCTCCTCCGGTTTTGGCTCCCTCCGTCGGCACCAAGGCTTTCTCGTCGCCCATTGATTTGTTAAACCTCTTGTTTAACTTTTCCTTTGTGAATTTGTCTCCTCCTTGATCACGAACCTTGCTTTGATACCAGTTGAAGAACTTAAAGTATCGATTATAAACTCAAACGATTAATAAAGAATCACTCTCTTTATTGCTTTAGAAAACTCTATCAAAAACTAAAGCCTCAAACCTTAAATTCTTAGGTTATACCACACTTTGGTATCTCCCTTTTACAGACAAGATAAAGCCTTCCTAAATCTACTAGGAAAATATATGATTAGATAACTCCTAACACAACAAACTCTATCTTATCTATTAAGTAACTTGTTCAGCAAGTTACTATGTTCAACCTTAATTCAACAAGTAAATCAATGACATACAAACAAAAACATAAAAAGATATGTGGAAGAAACTGCGGAATCCTCAAGTCAAAATTAAACTTGTTTGAACTCTTTACTTGATCGGTAAAGTTAAGAACACTACTAGAAAACAACTCAATTTTGATATATCGATTGATCAAAATATTTTGATTATTTGATGACCAAATATTTAATTCGTTAAGAATTGATAAATTTTTGATCATAATTGTGTTACTAAAATTTCGGTCAAATTTGTTTGCTCACAATATAACATGTTTTCTTGTAGTGGAAAGAAAGAAGGAATTCGAGACGAAGAAGATGACACTAGCGAGTTATAGAGTTCCATTATAACCTTGGTACATTTCCCTCTTGATATTGTTCCTCGAATTCATTAATTATCTTGGTTCCTTTTGCAGTTACAAAATTGAGCTACAAAGCTCAAGAAAAAATAAGGAGTTGATTAAATAGTGAGCTCTGTAACATATTCAGTTATTGTGAACCGAGAGTGAGATTGGCCCAATAACACTAATAATAGCTCTAACAAGCTTATCTTCTTCTTCGCATATAACTGGGCTTGGTCCGGCCCATCATCATGACTTGAGGCAGAGAAGCGGGGACGACACATTCACAAAACTCCATCCCAACTCCATCGTTCTCTCTTCATTGTCTGAACCACCGAGAGAATACCACCGCAGATCCAAACCTGAACAACAGTGACTTTCATAGCTCCGAAAGACACTACCTTTTTCCTTTCCTGATCTTAAACCTGAAAAAGAAACCTTCTGTTTCTTCCATCAGATCAACAGATTCAAGCTCATCGACTTTACCTTTCGAAGAGTTCAAGGATTTCGATTTCCAACGAACTAAATTTGAAACCTTTTTCCTGAGGTAAGCTCAAGCCTTTTGCATGTTCAAACTCGACTGCTTCTCTACAACTCTATGAAAGAACTATGTATTTATATTATGTCGTTGAAAGAACCACTCCTTGTTGTAGTTTAGGATATATTTGAACATTATGCTAGTTTCCATTGTTATTTTGCATCATTTTCCACCATATATGACTTATTTGGTCTCATTCTACTTACTATTTTGCATACTTTGGGCATTAGACTCTTAGGAGCATGCACATACATATTTTCTTCTATTTGAATCAATTTAGGGGATTTGGAACCATACTTGGAGAGGAGAAATTTGAAGATTGAGAATTCAAGTTTGGAAGTTGATTTGGAGAGAAGAGGACTTACACTAGTATGTGAACCTAAAAACCATTGGAAATGCAAGAAACGTTGGGTGTCTGTCAAGGGTGTCTAGACCATTGAGATTAGCCGCTAAATAAAGGGGAGATGATATCGTTATGCCAACATCCCGTAGACCTATGAGACTAACCCTTGACGTGCTATTTTTACTTTTTTAAGTTTGTTCGACCTGGTTTGTCTTGGGTCGACCCAGATTTGTTTTAATGTTTTAAAATCCTAAGTTTAAGGGTTAGAGCATCTAAGCTTTAATTTCTAGACACTTGAAAGACAGTTTGAGGGAGAACACTAGGGACCTTTTTTGGATGATCCTATTTGGATCATTCCTTTGATCTCATTGAAGAATCTCTTTATCATATCTTGTATCTCTTTCATTATGTTTATCTTCTTATCTTTTGTTTTGAGTTTCTTAATTATGTGTGAGTAGTGTTTTGGTAGGTTGTTGGTTATGTATATATAGGGTTATAAGATTAATTTTTGATGCTTAGGTTGTAAAATTCCTTCATATGGGTGTTCTTAATGCTTGATTTATCATGGTCATTTAAATCTAGATGCTAGTAGTTTTCCGCACGGAAGGTGTTTGTGAAAATTCCTGAGAAACCTAAACTTTCCTAGTCATTGGAAGATGAAGTTAGAGTGTTTAGTGGACTTAGCGAGTTTGTGTTTATTGCTTATTGATCTTTGAATTTTCAAATGGAAGTTTAGCTAGATTCGTTGATTGATAAAGGATCCAATGCCATGGAAGTGGGTTGGATAATTGAGTATTTCATGTGCTAGGTAAAACATCATTGTTATCTTAAGCATCTCTAGTTGATTGTATTTCCATTTGATTAAAGGCCTAACCAAAGACCTATTGCTTTTGTTGATAATCTAAGTTTGGTCTTTATTATCTTGTTCTATTTGAGTTTTATTTTGATATTGCATTACTAGTATTGAGTTTGTCTTTGTTTGCTTTAGTTTGTTCTTGTTTATGTGTTTACTAGTATTTTAGTATTGAAATCTCTATTGATTGCTTTAGCTTCTATTCGAGGCTGATAATGTTAATGTGTTGATTCTAAGTACCTTGAGGATTTGATCCTCGAGTGCTCACAACGACTATTCTCTGTACTTGTTAATTAAGTGTGTGTTAAAAAGTGAACATCAATTTGGCGCGGTTGCCGTGGAATTTACGCAATTCGCCGTTAGGATTAAGATTCGGTTTAAGACTAGAGTTTTTATTTTGGTTTTTTACTAATCATTATAGTTTGTTTGTCTCTTGATTCTCTTGAAGGGTGCATGCAACAAAGGAGTAAACGAGGAGAGATTCTTGATTGTATTTCAGAATTATACGCAATTGAAATAGCTTAACAAGAGAGCGACAAACAAGAGATGAGCTAAAGTGCGTGAGGATAGTTTGATAAGCCTCGGTATGAAAAACCAAGGCAATGAACCAGTGGGGTAAATAATGAGCAGCCTCAACATGGAGGTGTGCATGGTATTGGAGTTCAAGCTCAAGCTCCGGTTTTTGAATAACCGGTTGTTCGACCAATAAAGATTTTTATGGAATCCTTACCCCCATCATAGCTGCAAACAACTTCGAGGTGAAGTCAAGATTGATCAATATGGCTCAAAACCAAAGGTATTACAGATTGCCAATGGAAGACATGTTGAATCATCTTGATTAATTTGATAGGCTTTTTAGGATAGTGAGGATGAATGGAGTCCCGAAGGTCTCAATTAAGATGATCTTGTTTATATTCTCTCTTGGTAACAAAGCTTCACAATGGGAAAGAAATATCCCTTCAGATTTGGTGTATTTTTGGAAAATGTCAAGAGGGAATTCATTACTATGTTCTGTCCCAAGAAAAAGACCGCTAAAATTATGAATGACATCACTAGCTTCAAGCAAGTAGGCAATACGAGTCTTTATGAAGCATGTAAAATACTTAAGGATTATACATGGAGTTGTCTTCGCCATGGAGTCTCTAAAGAAAACCTCTTGTAAATTTTTTATAGAGGAGTGTTTGAGCAATATCAACGTGCCTTGGATACCGCAAGCTGTGAAAGCTTTGCCACTTGTTGATAACGCAATGAAAGCAATTAATTGAGAATGTAGCTCAAAGCGATGTTTGCTATGAAGGAGATTATGATAGGAATTCAAGGGATCAAGACTTGGATGGTCAAAGGTACAAAGAGTTCAATGAGAAGATTGACAAGTTAAGTAAGGTATTTCTTGTAAACCAAAAGATTGTCAACTATGTTGGAGAGGTTGATGGAGGTCAATAAGGGTATCAAGGGATGAATTATAATGGTACTGAAAGGCTGCAAGAAGAGGTTAACTACTTGGGAAACCAAAACAAGTACCAAGGAGACTACCAAAACCAATTTTATCTACCAAAGCAACCTCAAGCAGGGCCTTTTTAACCAAGACAATATAGGAATCCTCCTCAAGCTCAATGTACACAATGGGGGTTTCAAGGAGGCTTCATAAACAAATTTCTTAAGTAGTTTATACAAGCCAAATACCATCTACTAAGCTTTCAAAAAATCCGAGCAAAAGCCAAGGAAAAGTTGTCATGTCATCATTTCCAACAACGAGCATGAGAGAAAAGTATATGAACTTGCTACGCTTGTTTCGAAGAAGATAAAGAATATGAAAATTGGGTTGTTAAGTTTAAGGGAGAAGATAAGAAGAACAATATCATCAATGGTAAGTGTAGCGACGGGTTAGTTGCTCCTAGTGCTAAGTGGATTGCTAGTATCACAAAAATGACTTCAAAGAAAGTTGAAGAAAAGAGTGATGAGAAGTTGGTTGGTGAGTCTACTGCACACAATGAGAAGAAAGCCAACGAGGAGAAGGACACAATTCTGAGAGTTGAGGACGAGAAAGTCAATGCTATTTAACCTCCTCCTTATCTATCAAAACTTTCATTTCCTGGACGTTTCCTCATAAAAACTTAAAAGAAGAAGCTCTAAGTTCAAGGGGAATATGTTTAAGATTGATGTACCTATGCCAAATATGGAAAACTTATATGCACTTGATAACAACTTTTTACCATCGAATAAACCTATTGCAGATTCAATCATTGTACTACATTAATGTGTTAATCCAACTAGGCAAACAATTACCAACCAATATGCAATCAACTTAACTAATCAGAGCCACACATCATTTATCAGCAAAATTTCACTCAAAATAAACCTAGTAAAAACATGGCAAAAATAGATAAATTGTAGAAAATAGATCACAAAAAACTATGGAAGATAGTGGGTTCTTGTGAAGTGAGATCAATGATCAAAGCTTCACTATATGATCTAGACTTGCTTAACAACCTATATAGATGACCTCTAGGCAAGAAATCAAACCAATCACATTCATTCTCATGCAATGAGACTTAACCTAATCTACAATCAGACTTTGCTCTCACCAACGATTTATAGACCAAGAGGCACTAAGATCAGACCTAAAACAACCTAGTAACACCCTAGACAATCAATATCTTGAGATATAAGTGATTATCTCAAGTTTTGGTTCATTCAAGCATTTTCACAAATACCTTATAGGTGGGAAACACATAAATTTTCAATGGATCAAAGAAAAATAATCATTAAGTACACCTAAACAGAAGAGACCTAACCATAATCAACCTCAAACAAGCCTGGAAGTCCTAAGATCTACAATAACCTAACTCATTTCCTCAAGAACCCTAATGGATCTACTCAATCTTCATCATAAAAAGAATAAACCCAGAAAATGAAAGGATAAACATCAAAAGAAAGATAAGAAAAAGATGAACAACAATTATTAAAGACTGAAATTGAAAAAAACAAAGGATCAAGCATTCAAATCTGAAAATTACAAGAGAAAAGAGAGAAAAGATCTTAGTCTTTTTTGAAATAAAGGTAAAAAACATTATCCTAATGACATAAGGAGGCTATTTATAGTATTTTCCCAAAAGCCCTAAAAACTCAACACAAAAAAGTCAACGCATCTGGTGGAAGCAAAGCACTCGATAAGGCATTACTCGAGCACACTAGTCGAGAATGTTTCTTTTTGGCCTAATCTTGTTCCTCACATTATGAATGTCAATCATAGGCCGATCGTTTCATCCATACGTCTTCACGAAGTCTAGAACCCTCCAACTTATGTCTTCAAGGTACCTAAAATCACTCCATATGCACATGTATGCTATGCAAGAAGCAAAGTATGTAATATGAACCTAAATGGACTCTAAAATGGTGATAATAGTATGGATATGAATGCAAAATATGTTAAATAATGTTTCTAAAATGTGTTAAAATGCAGACATATCAACTCCCCCAAACTTAGTTTTTGTTTGCCTCAAGCAAACACATAAATCTAAGAAGGAAGAGAGGTTGATGACAATGGGAATATCTCACCTAAACAACTTACCAAGCTGAAAACTGTAATCCACAAGTGAACCCTTATTGCATTTTAAAAACCATAATCTACTTGCATCAAGGCTTAACATCCTAACCAAATATCCCTAGGACTTAGTTGGACTCCAAGAAGCACATATTTGAATCCTATTTCCAAAGGCGTAAGCCTCAAGAGGGACTATCAATCATAAATATTTTGATTCAACTTTCAAGAGCTTAACAAGACTTAATTAATTCAACACACTTATTACCTCTTATTTCAAACTAAGTTTTTGCTCAAACTCGTGCTTTTGCTCCAGTTTTTTCAGTGAACACGTAAAAATACGGGTTTACGTACATTCCTCGTTCACTTTAGAAAACATTATATCGGCTTTCTCAATGAACACGAGAAAGTACGGGTTTATGTACATTTCTCGTTCACATGTCCTCATTATGTGAGATGAGTTATAAGAAGATTCTCTATTCTTTTTCTTTTCTTTCTTTCTATTTGACAAGCTAAGCCCACGGAATGATCAGATTCAATGCATCTCAAGGCCTTAATTTGGCAAAAAAAAAATTCAGTTTAAGAGGAAACAAACCAGGTTATTTCGAGACAACATAAGCACAGATTTCAAAGGCGAATAATCTACATATTAGCTTTCAAAAGGAAAGACCCGCAAGTCTAAGAGTTTACTATGGTTACTAGCCAAACAACCTAGCAAGAACTTCTATCATTAACAAGATGATTCCGAAAACCCTAGACTCAATCCTATATGAATGCAATGCAGATACATGAACACTCTCTTTTTAAATGATATATTTTCATAATTTTTCAAATTTTATGGATTTTATATGCCTTATATGATATGCAATAATCAAATATGCTAAAAGAAAAAATATTTTTTTTGATTTTCTATGTCATAAGTGAGATACATGATCTAAATGGAAAATCAAAACTAAGAATCATAGGAAAAAAGTTAATATCCTCTAGAACCCTCCCTCAAACTTAGATCACACAGTTCCTTGTGTAGATATAAGTTCAAAGGAAGATTCTAGACCAGCAAGACAAAATGAAATATGCAATGATATAGACAATGATGTGAAGGAGGTGGTACTTTTCAGAAACCAAAGTAATTGGTTGTGGAGGCGTTTATGGGTCGTTTTGGGTATGCTCGAGTTGTTGCTCCTCGAGTGTCATACTCGAGTGTCCAATTCTTGGTGCATTTGAGGCACACTCGAGTTGATGTTGTTCCAGTGTTATGCTCGAATGTCCTCCCCTGGTGCTAGATTCCTTGTGGTGCATGTTTTAGCGTTCAACTGAGGAGTATTTGCTTGGATATGATCCTCCTAAGATTCTACAAACGTCCCTTGACCTGAAACATAAGAAAATAGCAAAAGAAACAAACAAAAATTGCATGAAAATATATACAAGGATACCATGGGATTTTCCCAAGTGAGCTTGTTTTAAGTCACTAAGCTTGACTTCTCACACCCATCAGACTTGGGGTGGTTCAAAGAGAGGGATTGAGGTCCCCTCTAAAATAGTTTTATCAACCATGTAGAGCTTTACTTTCTGCCCAATTTCTGGAACATCCTCTCATTTCTTGCTAAACATGGTGATGGCTCCATAAGGCATAACCTTTTTAATATTGAAAGATCCTGACCAATCTGATGTGGGCTTTGTTGGGAAGAGAAGTTGCTTCACTTTGAAAAATGGTTTGGGATATTTGTTGTTCTTCATCTTGTGCTCCATTACTTCATCCACAAATCCAATTGGTTTCGAAACTATATGAGTCCTAAGACCCAAGTTTGGTGAATTGCATAATTCTTTAGGAGGCGAATTTGTGATTTCATTGCAAGCAAACAGGGAATCAAGGCTTTTCCCATCTATTACCTTTTCAAAGATTACAATTCTTCTGTAGTAGTCGCTAGCCTTACCACTTTGATTTGGGCTTCATTGGGAAGAGAAGCTGCTTCACTTTGGCAGATGGTTTGGGATATTTGTTGCTCTTCACCTTGTACTTCATCACTCCATCCACAAATCCAATTGGTTTCAAAACTATATCAGTCTCACGACCCAACTTTGGTTAATTGCATAATTCTTTAGGAGGCGAATTTGTAACTTCATTGCAAGCAAACAGGGACTCTAGGCTTTTCCCATATATTACCTCTTCAAAGATTAGAATTCTTCTGCAGTAGTCGCTAGCTTTACCACTCTTAACCAATACAACTTAAGGGAGTTTATGAGGCTTAATATCTAGCTGATCCAATCCCTTAATTGAGAAACTTTGTCCTTTTATAGTAGGCTTCCTAATTGCATCATTAATGTTAAACTTCATATTGAGGTCCTTTCCAAGTTTCGGCTTAATTATTTCACTCCTCACATCAATTACAGCTCCAAGAGAGGCTAAAAATGGCCTACTAAGGAGTAGTGGATCTTGTGGTTCCTCATCCATATCAATCACCACAAATTATGTGCGAACCTCTACATTACCAAACTTAATAGGTAGATCTTCCATCAAACTATATGGCAAACGAACAAACCTGTCAAATAGAATCAAAGAGAGCTTGCAAGACTTGTAGTTGTTGAACTCCAACCTCTTAGCAACATATAGTGGCATTAGGCTAATTGAAGCTTCAAGATCACATAGACATTTGCTGAAAGTTAAATAGCAATGAGCATGGTAAAGTGAATGTCCGAGGGTCCTCTAGCTTCTCTTGCACTACTTGCCTCTGTGAGATGGCATTGCACTCATGAGTCTCTATTACCATACCCTCTAGCTCTTTTTTATCTCCTTTATAGCTTCTTTCAGGAACTTTTGATAAAGACGTATAAGTGTAAAGGCATCCAATATAGGGATCTTAAGCTCAATTTCCTTCATTTTTTGCAAAAAAAAGACTTATATTTGTCCATTAAATCCTTTTTGAATCATCCAGGAAAAGGCGATGGAGATTTGTATGGAGGTGTAATGTATTGTGCTTCATTTTCCTTTGAAACAATAGGTTTTTGAGCATCCAAAGGGTACACTCGACCATATATTGCTCGAGTGTTATTTTTGAAGTGGAGATTTTAAGCTGAACTTTGTTATGACCATTCTCTCCACTCTAAACAACATTGTCCCCAGTGATTTTGTCATTTCTTGCACTTGGAGATATCTCCTTTCCACTCATCAATATAATAGATTGGGCAGTGTATTCCTTGGAGTTTTGAATGGCTTTTTCTGATAGTTGCCCAGTAGTCTTCACAGAAGAAGATGCTTGTTGACTCTTTAAATACTTTAACCTTGCATTAAATGTCTCAAATTTGTAATTTAGATCATAGTGAGAAGCATCAATTTCGTGTGTACATCACCAAACTTCTTTATCAATTTTGTAGTTGTTGTGGTTCTACCTTAAGAAGTTGTTGGAGAATAGCCATGACTTATGGAGGTTGCTATTGTGATGCTTGCAAAACTGGCTGAAAGCTCTCTTGATAATGTTGCTTGGGTATATAGGACTTGGTCTGAACCGGTTGGGGTTGAGGTGGGTATACTTGATCTTGAGGGTTAACCACATTGGTATGATATAAGAGAGGTTGGGATTCTGTTTGTAATTTCTATAAGCCTTATACCCACATGGTCCTCTCCACTCACATGATGAACCTGTTTCTGATGCACTGAGAGTAAGTTGTCTAACTTTTCTTGGATAGCCTTGAGTTCCTTCGTACTAACCATGTTTGAGTCAATTGACCCTTTTGTAGTTATATCGTAGTCTTGGCCATATTGTCCATCAGCTTGAGCCAAATTCTCAACAAGTTCCCAATCATCATCAGTCTCTTTATTCAGAAAGTTCACATTGCTTGTCGTGTCTAACAACATTGTGATCTTGGGAAGAAAACACCTCTGTAAAGAGTACTAAGAAGATACTCGGTATTGCCTCCATGATGAGGAATTTGAGACTGATAAGTTTTAAACTGTTCCCATGTGTTGGAGAATGTCTTGGAATTAGTTGCTTAAAATCGGATATGGCATTGCGAAGTTTCGCAATTCTAGAATTGGAAAATAATTTAGCAAGAAATGCATGCTTGCATGCATCCCAAGAAGTGATAGACCCTTGAGGTAAGTGTTTCTCCCATATGTGAGCCTTATCGCCTAGAGAGAAAGGAAACAACCTAAGCTTCAGAGCATCCTCGTTGACCCAATTTATCTTAGTCAAACCGGTAAGCCTCTCTAATTCATCGAGATAATCCAAAGGATCCTTAGTTGGCAGCCCATGAAATTTGTTATTATGAACCATAGAGATCTCAAAGTTGTTATTGGCAATGGCAGGTGGAACGATTCCATGGCAGTGAGTATGAATGCTTGGAGCACGTTCATGCCCAAATATATCGTTGCATCCTAGCATGAGGCCCTTGCATATGATCTTGGTATGCAACCGGGTTTTGTGTATTACGATCTTTCATATCAACTTGATCTTGATGATCTCCTTGTAACATGTTATGATGTTCCCACAAGTATTTGATAACAAGCTTTTGGCCTGTTTAATCAAATTTATTGTAGTACAATTCGAATCAAAGTGTGGTGCTAGCACAAGGGATATGTTAAACCAGTCTAGTTCAAGTTAAACAGACTTCAAAGTGAATGTTGAGCAGAGCAAGCAATAATGGTAGAAACAGAACAAACAGAAAAACAAAGTAAGCAGCTAAACAGAGCAAGCAGGTTATGAACTAACGAAAATCGGAAAATTAAAACATGGTCATGAGGAAGAAAGGTCAGTGATTTCGGTCCAACTAGGGGTTGTTGGGATTTTCTAGCAACTTATTAAGCGAAATCTATGGTGGAGAAACAAAGAAACAATGTAAACAAGTCATTCTCATGAACATGAAATCTCAACCTACTGAAATCTAACCCAAATCTCTTTGGAGATTTATCAGCAGGTTGGCAATATGAATGAGTTCTGAAATCAACCAACTAACAACATAAACAGCCAATCTCTTGGGATAGGAATGTTAGCCCTAACTGCACCTATGCTTAGAACCCTAAAACTTCTCAGATTTGGGGTTCAATCGGATCAAGTCTCATGTGATCAGGATGAAACGAGCACTAAGATCAAACAGATAGCTAGATTTATACATCAAAACGCCTAAAAAGATAAAATCCCAGAATTGAACCTAGATCTACCCACTTCCTCATGAGACCCTTAGGTATCTACTCACTCATGGCAAGGAACATAAACCCAGAAATTGCAGAAAAATACATAGATAGAAAAAGCTTGGAAAACTGAAGAAGAAAATAGGCTTAAATCCTTCAGGTTCTCAACATAACAAACTGGATCTAAGGCAGTAGTGAAAAACCAGAGGCAAAGAGAAAAACAGAGAAAAACACTTTGCTGAATTAAAAGATTGAATAATGCTCAAAATTTAAAAGTTGTCAAGGATAAAAGTTTTCTAAGTTGGTTTTGCGGTTTTTGCATAAGCGGTATTTATAGAACCCCGAAACATAAAAAAAAAAACTAATCCGAGTCAGCATCTGACAAGGATGGGTTAAAACAAAAAAGGAAATTCGGGTGGTACTTCAATGATGCATTGGATTCATACAGGCGAGCTGGATGCGGCCAACGAGCTGAGCTTTAGGGCTTAATCTGTTAGCAGAAATTTTGGCCAATCCTCAGGGGAACATGCGAGTTAGGAGGGTCAAACCAAATTCTGAACTTCAGAAATTTGGCTCATCCTCAGGGGTATAGGCGAGCAAGGAGGGTCAAACCAAATTTTGAACTTCAGCTTTCAAGGTCTTCAGTTCAGGCAGTACGCGTTAAGCTCATACTTGTAGTCTTTAAGCCAATTTTACCTTAAAATGCTCTAAATCCAGCTTTTTTGCACATAAATATCTCCAAATGCATGATATATGCGAAAATGCCTCTAGGGGACTCTAAAATACATAAAATGCTATGAATTAGGATGCAAATCTACCTAAAACATGTCGCTAAAATGGTCAAAATAAGAACATATCAACTCCCCCAAACTTAGTTCTTGCTTGGCCTTAAGCAAGTGCAATGAACTAAGAAGGAAGAGAGGTGCAGACACAAGGAATCTCTATAGTCTTTAACAGACAAATCACCAAGGCGTTCACAGAAATCCACAAGTTAGCCCGTATTCCTTTGGAATAACCACAATCTAATTGCACTAACGATTGGCAACTGATTCCTTATTTCTATAGTGTGCAGGTCTCAAAAGGAATTATAAATCAGAGAACTTATCATTCGACTTCCCTGAGCTTAGCTAGACCTCTTCCTTAAACTATGGTGGTTATCTCTCTAATTTTGGTTCAATTTGGCTCAACAGCTCAATATTAGTTGGTATACACAAGCGTGAAAGGTGATGGGTTTACAACTCCTCCCAGTTGCTTGCCCAACTATATAAGAGACAAAGGGGCATATTACAGAGGCTTGAGAAAGTACGGGTTTATGCACAAACCCAACTGCTTCACCACACCGAATTATTATATAGGAAAATGGATTTTCACAAACGCGAGAAGTTACGGGTTTACTGATGTTCCTCATATTTTATTGGTTTTGAGCTCATTATTACGGTTATATTTGGGAAATTTGTCTATGTTTTATTGAGATTTCAGGTCAAAAACATTCAGAGTTGGGCCTTTCGATCAAAACCTTTCGCAGAAACCTACTTTCGCGATTTTCAGCTCTTATTTTGGGCCCTATATATACTCTTTTCCTATTTTTATTTGAGGGCAGTCTTTGAGTTGAGAGAGAACAAATTTTACAGAGTTTTAAGAGTTTGTAAGCTAGGAAGAAGATCTCTTCATACTTGAGAAGAATTTTTTAATCCTCTTTATTTCTGTTAATGCAATTTTAGTTTCAGTTCATCATGACTTGCCCAATTTGTTGTTCTATGTCTCAATAGATCTTAGATCGATTCTAGGGTTTTAGAATTCACTGTTGGGGAACAAATAAGATTGATGAATAGATGATTCTCCTTCTAATACGTGAGTCCAATGCATAGATTAGCATGATCACCTAGTCGATGAATTTAGGTTGTTAACTTTCCAGAAGATTGTTAAGAACTAGAACTAGATTAGAAGAGAAATTCCTTCACTTCCAACGAGAGTTGATGCTAGGTTGGATTGTGGGTAATTAAACCTAAACGATAAAGCCTATCTGTCATCTGAAACCAACGAGAGTTAGGACCTTTAGATTATTAATAGAGGGGTAGATTCAACGAGAGTTGGTTTACCTTTATTTATGTTCGAGCCAAGAATAAGATCAGAGTAGTTCCTGAATAGTTTCCCTGACAAGAATTCTAACTCCTGAATGACTACCCGAAATCGGATTACTTTAGTTATTTGATTACAATCACATTAAGTTGTTAGAATTCACTTCCTTCATTCGATTGATATAGCTTGCTATTCAATAGAAATTGAGAGAGTAACTTGGTTCTCTGAGGAATTCGACCCCTAGTACTATTACGTTTATTGTGCACTTGCAGTAGGAAATAGGGTTAAAACTCATAGTATCAAGTTTTTGGCGCCCGTTTCTAGGGAACCAACAGTTGCCTTTCGATTTTATGTTCTCAGTTTCAAGTGTATATCATTACTTATGTTTTTTTTTTAATCATTTTTTTTCCTTTTAGGGTGTATGACCAGAAGTCGAGGTGTCCGAGGAGTGAGCAAACCTCACTCAAGCGGTTCCGCCTTCTGAATGGCATCTGGGTCAAGCTAATGATTGTAAAAGAGCGCTAAGTGAGAGGCAACCCACTATTAGTTAGTTTATTTTTCGTTTTTCTTTTTAAGTTTGATTTCATTTTTGTCTTTGTGTTTTGTTCAAAGTAGGAAGCTGTCGAAAACAATGATCGATCGATCCACACAAAGATCGATCGATCAACACACATAGTAGGATTGCGCACGATCCAATGCATGACCAATCACCCAGAGATCGATCGAGCAAGACGACCGCGACAGCCAGAGCCCTGAGTAGCTATTTGGCTACTTCCTACTTTTGTTTCAGTTTATTTTCAATTTATTTAAGACAATTTCTTTTTGCTTACTTTTGTTTCTTATGAGTTTTTATGTCTCCCTTTTAATTTATTTTAACATTGGGACGGTGTAAAGTAAGTCTGGGGGAGAACACTTATGGACTAACGCATTTTTCTGTTTTGTTTCTTTTGCACTCTAGATTTTACAGACTATTTCTTTCTTTTATTTTTGTATTTTGAGCTTTTGAGACTGACATTAGACTACTTGATTTTTGATTTTCTCAGTATTATCATGGACTTAGTATCACTTGTTTTGCATTTGTCAGGAATCGATCAGACTATTGGAAAACCTAGAGACAAAGCAACACTCAGTTTCAGAGCACATTCATCTTAACTTTTAGGGGATTTCATGCTGATTTCACACTTAACTTGACTTAATCCTCTCGTCCAGGGAATTGGGAATACATTAGGTATGTTCCTCTGCTTTACTCAATGAAAGATGTTCCTTGTAAGTTTGGTTCGGTTTCTCTCTTCATCATTTTCAGGCATTTTAAGCCAAAAATTCTGATGGTCGATATAAGTTTTTGCATAAAGTTAGCCTAGGGTAAAAGTTTCTAATGACACTACGAGTTTTTAAAGTGAATTGGACGTTTCCGAGGATATATCCAATGACGTAATCTTTTTCACTTTACTAATTAGCTTACTGAAGGAAACTCCAATAAAGCAACTAACTTGGAAGAACTGGTCTTATGAAAAGAGAGCGATGGAATTAGATTGAAGGTAGTCTAGAGATTAGAAGTAGAAACTTTTCGCCTCTTGATCGATATTCCCTCGAATGAGACTGCACTTAGATTTATTAGGGAGTCTGTATGGGGAATCTGGTTTTTTGTTTTGAGTTGTGAAACGAAATTGTTATGTTTGCTAAGTCTGGGGGAAGTACAAGGTGGTCTCGATTTTGATGAGTAATATTCTTATGATCACTTCGGACTTGATGTGCAGGATCTGGAGAGAGTCATTTGTCTGATGAGATGTGATCTTCCTTTAGTCTTTCTTTCTTTGCTTGAGGACAAGCAAGAAGCCAAGTCTGGGGGAATTCATGTTCTTCATATTTTGTCGGTTTTGAGCTCATTATTACGGTTATATTTGGGAAATTCGTCTATATTTTATTGAGATTTTAGGTCAAAAACATTCAAAGTTGGAATCATGTTTGAAGGTGGATTTTGGAGAGATTTGAAGCATTTTCCGGCATTCTCCACGAAAAGAAGGACCGGTCGATCTACCAAGGATCGATCGATCAATGATCTGAAAGGATTATCCGCACGATCTGAAGAGCGACTTGGTTTCTGAGAAGATCGATTCATCATCCAAAATATCGATCGATCAACCAAAGATCGATCGATCAAAGCCTTTCGCAGAAACCTAATTTCGCGATTTTCAGCTCTTGTTTCGGCCCTATTAATACTCTTTTCCTATTTTTATTTGAGGGCAGTCTTTGAGTTGAGAGAGAACAAATTTTAAAGAGTTTTAAGAGTTTGTAATCTAGGAAGAAGATCTCTTCATACTAGAGAAGAATTTTTGAATCCTCTTTATTTCTGTTAATGCAATTTTAGTTCCAGTTCATCATGACTTGCCCAATCCTTAGATCGGATCTAGGGATTCTAGAGTTTTAGAATTCACTGTTGGAGAACAAATAGGATTGATGAATAGATGATTCTCCTTCTAATACTTGAGTCCAATGCATAGATTAGCATGATCACCTAGTCGATGAATTTAGGTTGTTAACTTTCCAGAAGATTGTTAAGAACTAGAACTAGATTAGAGGAGAAATTCCTTCACTACCAACGAGAGTTGATGCTAGGTTGGATTGTGGAAATTAAACCTAAACGACAAAGCCTATTTGTAATCTGAAACCAACGAGAGTTAGGACCTTTAGGTTATTAATAGAGGGGTAGATTCAATGAGAGGTTGTTTACCTTTATTTATGTTCGAGCCGAGAATAAGATCATAGTAGTTCCTGAATAGTTTCCCTGACAAGAATCATAACTCCTAAATGAATACCCGACATCTGATTACTTTAGTTATTTGATTACAATCACATTAAAGTTGTTAGAATTCACTTCCTTCATTCGATTGATATAGCTTGTGATTCAATAGAAATTGAGAGTGTAACTTGGTTCTCTGAGGAATTCGACCCCTAAGTACTGTTACGTTTGTTGTGCACTTGCAGTAGGATATAGGGTTAAAACTCGTAGTATCATTTACGCACAGTCCCGGTTGCTCCATCTTGCCAAAGATACCCGAAGGCGTACGGGTTTACGCACACCCCTGGTTCGTTTGTGGCTTCCTGACGTTATAACCATTCAGCCTTAAATTCAGTTTTTCTAGCTAAGAGAGAGATTTTCCACAAACCATATGTCATGCTAAAAAGAGGGAAGGAACATGTTCAACGTATACATAGGCCCTAGATTTACAAGTATGGTTCAATTAGAAGGAATCAAAGCACACAAGCATCAAACGCTCGAGAGGGAACAACCGCAAGTCTAAGAGTTTGCTATGGTTCCTAGCCATTCAACCTAACAAGATTGTCTATCTTAAACAAGATGATTCCAGAATGCAGCTAGACTCAATCCTACATGAAATGCATGAACACTCTTTTTTTGGATTTTCTATGCCATTTATGGGAAAAAAAATGAGAAACCTTTTTGGATTTTTGAGAAACTTACATGAATGCATGCTGAAGGAAAAATTAAGAAAACAGAAACAAGCATCAAATGGAATTGAGCTAATGATACATGTTGAGCTAATCAAACACCAAACCTAAATAATCGACTAGAAGAGACAGGGGTTGAGCTAATGATACATGTTGAACCGAAAATTTAAACAGAAGATAGAAAATATGGCATTGTGCCTGAGTGAGTATATGGTTGTATTGAAGGGTCATTATATAGTTCTCTAAGACATATCCCTTATGTATCAACGACTCACTCAAGCACAACCACTATCAGCAACTAAAAACCCGAAAAAAATGAAAAATTAAAAATAAAGTTAAAATTGTTTGAAGGATATGTACAACGATATGCATGGGATTTCCTCCAAAGTGAGCTTGTTTTAAGTCTCAAAGTTTGACTCTTCACCTGTTCTCTTTTAGGGTGGTGTTTCAAGGGAAACCAGAGTTCCCTTGTGATCTTGTTCCTCTATCATACCAACCTCTTCACTGATTGTGAACCCTTGACCCTCAATTGTGGTCTTAATCGAATCCCCATAATTTAGGTCGAATTCTATTATTTCATCATCACTCAGGTTCAACTCGATGGTCATGCGTTTAACATCTATCACAGCCCCAACGGATGCCAAAAATGGTCTACCCAATAACATAGGGTCTTGTGGTTCCTCATCCATATGTATCACTATGAAGTCTGTTAGAACCTCTACATTACCAATCATGATTGGCAAATTTTCCAGAAGGCCGTGAGGAGAGCATCTGGTACGATCAGTGAGTATCAGAGAGAGCTTGCAGGCCTTATAGTCATTTAGGCCTAGGCTCTTAGCCACACTCAAGGGCATTAAACTGATTGAAGCTCCATTTTTGAAGGTTATACGGCCCAGAGAACATGGGAGCGTGAATGTCCCTGGGTCTTCTAACTTTTCAAGCACAATTTTTGCTTCAGCTACAGTGTTGCATTGGTGAGACTCAAGCAGCATGCCTTCAACGCCTTTAGATTTCCGCGTGATAGCACCTTTTAAGAATTTTTGATATTGTGGAATGAGAGTGAACGCGTCCAGCAACGGTATTTTCAAATCAACTCCCCTCATCTGACTGTTGAAGAGCTCTCTAAGCTTGGCTATCTGATCCTTCTTCAAACGGGTTGGGAAAGGGGCTTTAGACTTATCTACAGGTAAAGTGTCACTTACAGGTGCAACTATAGGGAATTCAGCATGAGGGTGCTGAACTCGTTTGTGGGTGTGGTGAGTTGTGGTGTTGAGTTCGCTGCAAGGGGTGTGATTTCGGTTTGTTTCCCCTCCCCCTCTTGAATCTCACTGTCCTCAGTGCAAGTCGGTGTACGGTCCCGCGAAGGAAGTTGTCTGCCACTTCTAAGAGTGAGTGACTGAGCTGTGTATTCCTTAGGATTTTGGACAGGTTTACTAGGTAGTTGTCCAATAGTCTTCACAGAAGAAGAAGCTTGATGACTCTTCATATAACCTAGCATTCAAAGTTTCAAACTCACAGTAAAGATCATTGTGTGATGTATCCAGCCTCTGTGGAGCCTCAGCGAACCTCCTATTGAACTCTGCAGCCTGTGTTGCTTGGCCATGCTTAATTTGTTGAAGAAGCTCCAAAACATCAGGGGATTTCTTTAATGGGTTTGGTTGTGCATGTTGTGCATTCTTTGCAGGCTGCTAACTATGGTTGTACTGGCTGCGTGGAATCCATGCTTTCTTAACTGGTGGAGGATAGACTTGGTCTTGTGGGTTCTCAATGTTGTTGCTTCTGTAGGAGAGGTTGGGGTTTTGCTTCCAGTTGTTGTTCCATGGCTTATGGCTCTGTTGGTTTTGCAGAAAACTGACATCAGCAACCTATGCATCATCCTCGGAGGTATCCTTTATTGATCATGAATAAACTTGGGGGACAAGTTACTTCGAGAGCAAGAAAGAGATAACTTGGAAAAAAGGAAGAAATAAGTCTTTTGAAGAAAAAAGACTGTTGGAGAGGATAAGAAGAAGAAGTGGTCCAATCTTGATATGGTCCCAAGTAGGAATGCGGTCCCAAATCTGGTCAATATGACCGTTTGTGGAAGGGGACCACATTTCTTCTTCTCCCTCGGCTCTTCCATCTTGAACGATTTTTTAGGGCCACTTTAGGGTCTTTTTCTCTTGCTTGTAATCTCTGTATAAATGCCCCATTGTATCACCTTAGAGACTTAATGAGAACTAAATCTCTTTCACACTAATTATCTTCCATTTTCTCTTGGTTTCTCAATGTTTCCACAGCTATTCTTGGGGCTTTGAGTGCCAAAACCAACAGTATCACCAATCATGCTAACTTATTTGTGGTGCACCATCAGCAACCTATCCATCTTCTCATTGAGTGCTTTCACATCCTTCAATTGTGAAGATGCAGAATTCATTGTACCACGTGCTGAACGATCAAAGTCTTCATCATATTGGCCATCTTCTGAAGCTAGATTTTCAATCAAATTCATACCATCTTAAACATCTTGATTCAAAAAGTTCTCGTTGCTGGCTGTATCCAATAGCATGTGCAACCTGGAATAAAGGCCTCTGTAGAACTAGCTCAGGATGCTCTCTTCAGATATACCGTGATGAGGGCATTGTGACTGGTACATTTTATACCTCTCCCATGCATCAGCTAATGATTCTGTTCCAGATTGAGCAAAGTTGGAGATGGCATGACGAAGTTTAGCTGTGCAAGAGGTCGAGAAAAATTTGGCTAAGAAGACGCGCTTGCAGTCAGCCCCTGCGAAAGGTGTTTTTCCCATACATGCGCTCGATCTCCCAATGAAAAAGGGAAAAGTCTCAGCTTGAATGCGTCTTCTGATACTCCATTAAGTCGGGTTCAACCACATACTCGTTCAAACTCATCTAAATGGTCCAGAGGATCTTCAGATGGTAAGCCGTGAAATTTTTTATTCTGCACCATAGTGATCAAACCACTCCTAATCTCAAAGTTGTTGTTGGGAATAGGGGGGTCTAATCCCTTGTCACGGTGTGTGCAACGACGGTGCATCACCAGCACCAATAGGTCGGATTCGCCTTGGTGGTGGATTGGCAACTGGTGGAATCATATGGGGTGGGGGTGGTGTGTATGAGCCATATGTAGTGTCTTCAGGTGTCATTGAGTCAGCCATGTCTACAGCCTCAGCAGGCAGATTCGCAGGCATGTTTGAATAGAGATATCTGGGTGGTTCAGAAGGACCTTTGGATCTCGTTTGCATCAACATAAGTTGACTCGTTTGCATCAACACAAGGTGACTCGTTGGTCAGGTAGGCGAGTTGGACTGAAGACGTTTGAACCTGAAACACAATAGAAACAGCAAAAACAGCAAAAACAAGAAAAACTTCATCCTAGAGTGTTCTAAGATCCAATATGTAGCACAAAACACTTATTTGGCAACAGCGCCAGTTTGATAACAACATTTTTGTTTGCCTGTTTAATCAAATTTATTATAGTTACAATAGGTATCGAACCAAAGTGTGGTGCTAGCACAAGGGATATGTTAAACCAGTCTAGTTCAAGTTAAACAGACTTCAGGGTGAACGTTGAGCAGAGCAAGCAATAGTGGCAGAAACAGAGCAAACGGAAAAACAGAGTAAGCAACTAAACAGAGCAAGCAGGGTATGAACTAACGGAAATCAGAAAATTAAAACAGGGTCATGAGGAAGAAAGGTCAGTGATTTCGGTCCAACTAAGGGTTCATGGGATTTTCTAGCAACATACTAAGCGAAATCTATGGTGGAGAAACACAGAAACAAGGTAAACAAGTTATTCTCATGAACATGAAATCTCAACCTACTGAGATCTAACCCAAATCTCTTTTGAGATTTCTCAGCAGGTTGGCAGTATGAACAAGTTCTCAAATCAACCAACTAACAACCTAAACGGTCAATCTTTTGGGATAGAAATGTTAGCCCTAACTGCACCTAGGCTTAGAACCCTAAAACTTCTCAGATTTGGGGTTCAAGCGGATCAAGTCTCATGTGATCCGGATGAAACCAGCATTAAGATCAAACAGATAGCTAGATCTATACATCAAAAACGCCCAAACAAGCTAAAAACCCAGAATTGAACCTAGATTTACCCTCTTCCTCATGAGACCCTTAGGGATCTCCTCACTAATGACAACGAACATAAACCCAGAAATTGCAAAAAATACATAAACAGAAAAAGCTTGGAAAACTGAAGAAGAAAATAGGCTTAACTCCTTCAGATTCTCAACATAACAAACTGGATCTAAGGCAGTAGTGAAAAACAGAGGCAAAGAGATAAACAGAGAAAACACTTTGCTGAATTAAAAGATTGGATAATGCTAAAAGTTTCAAAGTTGTCAAGGATAAAAGTTTTCTAAGTTGGTTTTGCGGTTTTCGCATAAGGGGTATTTATAAAACCTCGAAACATAAAAAACAATAATTCAAGTCAGCAGCTGACAAGGACGGGTTAAAACAAAAAAAAAAATCGGGTACTGCTTCAATGATGTGTTGGATTCATACAGACGAGCTGGATCCGGCCAACGAGCTAGGCTTTAGGGCTTAATCTGTTAGCAGAAGTTTTGGCCCATCCTCAGGGATACAGGCGAGCTAGGAGGGTCAAACCAAATTCTGAGCTTTTGAAATTTTGCCCATCCTCAGGGTTACAGTCGAGCTAGGAGGGTCAAACCAAATTCTCAGCTTTCAAGGTCTTCAGTTCATGCACTACACGTTAAGTTTATACTTGCAGTCTTTAAGCCAATTTTACCTCAAATGCTCCAAATCCAGCTCTTTTGCACCTAAATGTCTCTAAATGCATGATATATGCGAAAATGCCACTAAGGGACTCTAAAATGCATAAAATGCTATGAATGAGGATGTAAATCTACCTAAAACATGTCGCTAAAATGGTCAAAATACGAACATATCAGTATTCATAAGGCAACTGATTGATGTTATCCACGTAGCGGATGAGGTGTTGATTTCACTTAGATCACATATGCATACAATCAGAATCAGAGCACAGGAAGACGATGCTCGACCAGAAGGTGATCGAGCGTGAAGTCGAGCGCTGCAAAATCAATGGAAAACGAGACGCTCAATCAGGCTTTGCTTAAGCGTCTTGGTCGAGCTTACCTGAAAATCAGCATAAACACGGAAGAGACGTAAGGACCTGATGAAATAGAAAAACACAATAGAACTTGGTCTCGGTAAGCTGAAATTCCTAATTGTAGCTAGCTAAAACTCATTTGGCAACATCGCCAAATGTCATAATCTTGGCATAATCTTGTTCCTCACGTTCCGAATGTCACTCCAAGGATGATCAGTTCATTCATACGTCTTCACGAAGTCCAGAATCCTCCAACTTATGTCTTCAAGGTACCTAAAATCACTCCATATGCACATGTATGCTATGCAAGAAGCAAAGTATGCAATATGAATTCTAAAATGGTGATAATAATATGGATATGAATGCAAAATATGCTAAATGATGTTTCTAAAATGTAGACATATCATCGATTCGTGCTCAAGTAAAATTCATGAGAGAAATCTTGGAGAACCGAGAGAAGTTAGCAAACAACAGAGAGCTTGATCCTGGAGAACCTGAGCCCAAACTCTTGCTTAAAGAAAAATATCAAGGTACATTTGTAATTCCTTGCACCCCTGGAGGAAGAGAGTTTTGATGATGCTTTATGCGATATGGGTACAAGTGTGAATGTGTTGTCCTTGGAGAGAGTAAATAAGCTTGGAATTGCTGATATGAAGGACAACACAACCTCCATTGCAACTCTTCTTCAGCTTTTCTCTTAATTGTGTCTTTTGCTCCGTTTTTCTTAGGCTGTGTTCTCTCTTCTCTGCAAGCTATTTTCACTCTTCCGACGTCAAGCCGTAGAGATCGACTTTTCCATCTCCCACACCTCCGTGACTTTCAAATCCTTATGGCCCAGTTAAGGAAGAGGAATCCTTCAAATGATGAATTTCGGACTAGTTATGTCGCTTCATCCCCCCCCCCCCCCCCCTCATCCAGCGTCAATGGACTATAGATCTATTCAATGTTTTGCTCTTCACCATTGTTAGGTTTCACGGATCTAGCTTATCTCTTGTGTTTGGCTTTGCTCAAGGTAAATCTAGTTCTCAGGCAAATCAATTCTTATCTGGTGCTATTAAGGACCAGTGTCGATGATATGTTTCTGCCGTCATGCTTTAATTCCGACGAGTTACTAATCACATCTTCGAGCGAAGACAAAATTATGGTGATGCAAACTTTAGCGCCGCATCTATCATGTGGAGTTGGCCAATGGAAATAGTAATCCCACGTGGACCCACCAAATTCAACTTAAAGTTTCAAGATCTTTTCATGTGGGCCTTCTTTAAACTAAGGTACATTATAATATTTTTCTTCTCAACCCATTTGGATTGGACCTATGAAGACATGTTTATTTTCAAGGGTTTTAGGCATATCTTGTATAAAGTTTTGGGTTTTCTCTTTTAGAGAGAAAACTAGTTCCCAAATCTATCTTTCTCTAAGTCAGTATTTTAAAAGCTCAAAAATTCAAACAACTCAATTTTGTCTTCAACCGACCCAAAAGACCAGAGAATCATGAATAGTTGAAAATTCGTCACAGTTTTGCGAGTGGAATTCTAACATATATCCAAGATCTTTAGAACGTTTTGGGTATTTAGCTCCTGGTATTGAGCAAGTTGTTATGTAGACTAATATATTTCTGAAATATCAATATATATATAAGTAGTTTGTGACAAAAAAAAATTATTTTCACTTCTCTCACAAAATCTCCAAGTTCTTCTCTTCTTTTCTTTTGAATCCTTTGCGGAATCTCTACAAGTTTTTTTGCTTAAAACCCCATCCTCTACAACTCAAATGTATGATTTTTACTCTCAAACTCTATTAAAGCTCACATTTTGGATTTCTCTTAACCTACCATTTTTGTAATTTCAAGCTTGTTAATGAGTGATTAGTATTAAAAGGAGTGAAATACTGGTTTGGTTACATGATTAGAGGTTAGTTGCACAAGATGTATGAGCTAAAATTGAACTTTGAAGAGTTAGGCTTTTTGAGGTGAATAGTGACAAAAGAATTTCAAATATTTTGGGGAAAATGGTTGAAGTATGTCCTCCCTTTTTTTATTTTGGTGCTTTAGAGAGGTTTTGTTATACTTCAAAGCTAGAACTCATCAATTTTAGAAAATTTGTGATATTTACAAAACACGTGTTGTAAGAATTGTTGACTTTTCCTTTTCTTTGAGAATTGTTTGCAAATGATTATGGGTTGGTTCCTGTGGTAGAGCCTTAAGGTCCTAAGATTGTTTTGGTTTTGCTAAGAACTCAACTTGATTTAAATTTCTTTGATTTGGCAACATATTGCAATTCTTAGCATTGCCCTTGGTTTTTACATTTTCCTTTGAGCTTTTTAGGAACCATACCACCAAAGATTCGGAACCAAGCAACTATGATAAGATCTTCGACATAGATCATTGACAACTAAGCAAGGCTTTGTTTTGGTTGTTGAGTTTTTGGCTAAATACACTAAGGATAAAAGGAGGACGAACTTCCTTGGGAAAAATGTCAAAGATAAAAAGGGAGATGACCTTCTTAGAAATGTTTCAGCTGCCTAAACTCAATGACTCGTCCAACAGTAGAGCACTTGAGCCGGACTGAAGGAATACACTTCAACAAGCTTCCTCGAAGGATCATGAATACATGCGATCACTTATCACGGCGCCTCAGACGCTACAAAGAGAAATAAGCTATGAAGTTAAATTGTATGGATTCTTGAATCAATCATTTACTCCTTGAAGTTCATTCAGCCCAAAAGAAGCTCGGGCGAAAGTTATGAATTTTAGAAGTTTAAGGAAAGTATGGGATCTTCTTGCTTCAAGAGACTTCAAACTTATATGTGGCGACTAGGAGACTCTCTAAGCCATTCAGAATCATCATGGGAAGTATTACCATGTTCCAACACTCAGAGGATTAGGCGAAGCCTTCCTTTAGAAAATTTTTCCATAGCCGGCAATCATCACATCTCTATAACGGTTCCAAGATCTACGGTTCCCATTAATTTTCCATTGGGAACTTAATTTCTTATTATTTATGTCCTATTTTATGCTTATGATTGTCGTAGACTCGAGCATATATAAACTCAAACCTTTTGATGAATAAAAATAGTCATGGCCGTTCGGGCGACCGATCGGGTTCGCTTCAGGGTCAGGTATGAACTTTATCCTCTCACAAATTTGGTTATATTTTGAGTACGGTTTCAGATCGGTTAATAACCCAATCCAATATAACTTCTATTCAAAAACCATTCGGTTATTTGGATACATCTGAAGTCTAAATGGTTCGGTTGGATCAGTTCGGATTCGGGTTTGGATTTCAGGTTTAGACTTTATGTTGAGGACTAAATGAAAATATGAATTTTTCTTTGAAAGAAAACTTAGCCGCCTTCTCTTTCTTTTGAGGATTCAAGAACAAGAAATGAGTCATGCTTGTGAGGATTCCAAACTTGAAGGATCTTAGATGATCAAAGGTATCATCACCCTCTTTTTTGGTTCTTATTCATGCAATTCTGCTAATTTCAGTCTCTTTCGATCCGGACTCACCAAGATAGGATTTACGGATTCATATCCGTGACCTAACCACCAAGGTTTTCATCACACTAGATCCTCTAAATCCGCCAAAGGGGAAGAGAAGAAACCAGCAAAGACATCAAAAACAGAGCACATGAAAGATAATTCTTTTGAAAAGCATTCTCAAACGTCCCAAGCAAGCAAGGGGTCACCAATTCCTCTGGGGACCTGGGTCCTGCCGGATATTGACTAGCTGCTTAGGGGTATATCTAATGAAGAAGAGAATCTTTGTCGTGGGCATGAAGAGGAATCTCGAGAGTATGATGATACTCCGGTCCAAGGAGCCTTAACTCCTGGACAAGGTACCAAATCACCACTTTTGTATATATTTTTAGTTTTTCTTTCCTTATTTTCTATTGCATTTTATGGTTCCTCTTTCTTAGGTTAACTTCCTCACCGAGATGGTGAGAAGTCTGGGGAGGGGAAAGATTTTTGACTTTGATTTTAGTTGTTTTGTTTTTCCATTTGTTTGAGTCTTGCATGTACGCATTTGACATTGTATTTTTGTATGAAATTTTTTCAAAAAAAAAACACAAAAACAAACATCTAGTTACATTATCATTTTTTAAGATTGAGTCTTTAGAAGCATTTAGATTTGCATCATGATTTTCATATTTGGTTTTAGGAATTTTATTGTTTGAGGTGAAAAATCTTGTTAGGTTGATGTCTAGTGACCATAGTGAGCTCTTTGAGCCGAAGTAATCTCCTTTAGAAAGTTGATAGTTCATTCACCTTGAATTCATATGGTTGTGTTGTATCTTGAAAGAGTTTTAGTTAATATCTTTAATTGAACTTAAACTGTTGATTTAGGGCCTTGAGATGCATCAAATGTTTTTCTTACTTGAGCTTGGCTTGACAAACCAAGTGACGAACCTTTCTTAGAATTGAGCTCATTCGATAATATCCTAAGTGAACCGGGAATATATGTAAACCTGTATATTTTTGTGCCTCATTTAGAGAGAGGAGAAAAAGACATGAAGCAACCCTCTCATATGTGTGGATCATTTAAAGGATATGAAAGAAACCTTTGATCGGTTGTGGATCCTAAAACTTTAGATGTGTGAAAATAAAGCTAAAACAAGAAAAAAATGCATAGTAAAATTTTTGTTCAAGGAGGTTGAAACGAATGTTCTTTGATCAAAATTCCCTTAGGAAGCCTTCATCATTAGGAAGTCTAGTCAAGAACCTAGTAATCAGTTTTGGGTGTATGGGCATTTCAAAATTTGATGATAAGTGATGCAATAATATTGTCCTATTTTTAAGAGGATAAGGGTTCATATGTGGATTGGGGTTTCTAACTTGATGAGGTGGTCATTTTAGGTGAGATATTTTCTTCATTTTTCAAACCTTTTTCGGTTTGTAGTTTGTTTGCGTGAGAGCAAGCAAAATGCAAGTCCATGGGAGTTGATCTACGTGAATATAAGGTTAATTTTCATTATCATTATTCATCAATTTTCACCATATATGACCCATTTATTCTCATTCTAGTTAGTCTTTTGCATACTTTGTACATTAGAGTCTTAGGAGCATGAACATGCATATTTTCTTCTTTTGAATCAACTTAGGTGATTTGGGACCATATTTGGAGAGGAGACATTTAAGAATTGACAATTCAAGCTTGGAAGTTGACTTTTGGAGAGAAAATGACTTACATTGGCTTGTGAACCTTGAAGAAAAACCATTAGAAAATGCAAGAAATGTTGGGTGTTCTGTCAAGGGTGTTTAGACCTTTGAGATTGGCCGCTGAAAGTGAAAGAGAGATGTTATTGCTCTGCCAACAACCCGTAGACCTGTGAGAATGACCCTTGATGCGCTATTTTTACTTATTTTAAGTTGGTTTGACCTGGTTTATCTTGGGTCCGCCCATATTTGTTTTAATGTTTTAAAATCCTAAGTTTAAGGGTTAGAGCATCTAAGCTTTAATTTCTAGCCACTTGAAAGAGAGTTTGAGGGGAAATACTAGAGACATTTTTTGGATGATCCTCTTTGGATCATTCGTTCAATCTCGTTGAAGAATCTCTTTATCATATCTCGTATTTCTTTCATTATGTTTATCTTCTTATCTTTTGTTTTGAGTTTTTAGTTATGTGTGAGTAGTCTTTTGGTAGATTGTTGGTTAGGTATATGTAGGGTTAGAAGATTTATTTTTGATGCATATGTTGTAAAATTCCTTCATCTAGGTGTTCTTAATACTATATTTATCATGGCATTTAAATCTAGATGCTAGTAGTTTTCCACACAGAAGGTGTTTGTGAAAATTCCTGAGAGACCTATTTATGAGCTAAGCTTCCATAGTCATTGGAAGATGAAGTTAGAGTGTTTAGTGGACTTAGCAAGCTTTTGTTTATTTCTTATTGATCTTTGAATTTTCAAATGTAATTTTAGCTAGATACATTGATTGATAAATGATACAATGCCATGGAAGTGGGTTCGTTTAATTGAGTGTTTCATGTCCTAGGTTGAACTTCATTGTTATCTTAAGTATCTCTAGTTGATTGTATTTCCATTTGATCAAATGCCTAACCAAAGACCTATTGCTTTCATGAATAATCTAAGTTTGGTCTTTGTTGTCTTGTTTTGTTTGAGTTTTATTTTGATATTGCGTTGCTAGTATTGAGTTTGTCTTTGCTTGCTTTAGTTTGCTCTTGTTTTAAG